>CM022298.1:274351938-274505315 GCA_011799875.1 Thinopyrum elongatum
AGGACCTGGCCGAAGGCTCGCAGTCACCAAATTTAAAAACAAATTATGTCCGGGTTTGCGATCATCTCGCCCAAGGTTCTAGCCCGGAGTTAGATGTTCGCCCCGAAGAAAGCCCGAAACCAAGCCTCGACTTGAAGCATGACCTCGATTCGCACAACAGTATGCAGCTGATAGTCCGGATGCCAAACTTGGCATATCGGATACCGTGATGGCGCTGGATACCGCCGCCAAAGCTCCGGATACGCAACCCGCTGGGACGCAAAGTTTTTTCCCACCCACCCCCCACATCAAGTACTCTCCAAGTAACTCAGGAAATCCTGATGTATGGGATTTAATGTACATAAAGCAGCAGCCCAGATAAACGGTCCACCACTTCTGCGCCAGATTCCTCCTGGTCAAAGATAGAATGACGGATTGCTGCGACCAATAAATCATAGCGACCTTTCGGTATAACTGCCGAGACGAAGGAATCTTGAATGCCCTCGCCCGTCGCCACGTCCAAAACTTCACCGAGTTATCAGATCTGGTACGCAAATATTGCGCCATGGAAAGCGCCTGGAAGGCACAACAGGTGTGCCTGGAGTCTTTGACAATAGAGAATGAGTTGTACATTACACTTACCAAAGATGGCGGCTGTCATGAGAGAGATATGTTGCTTTAAGCCAGATAGTTCTTCAGTCACCGGCTTAAGTTGAGCTTCAACATTTTCTGCCCTCTTCAGAAGATCAGCCTTCTCAGTTTCTAAGGCGGCTCTTTCTTCATCAAATTTGGCCTTGATTTTCTCAATATCTTCTAGTGATGATTTCAGGCTTAATTCAGCCTTGGCACGCTCAACCTGCTGAGTTTCCAAATTCTTCTTCAGCTCGGCGATGTTTGACTCGCCCACATTCAATGCTTCCTGCAAAAGGGTAGCACATAATGCCAAGATGGATCAGTTCATAGTCAACAATGATATTCAAGTCCCAAGCATATTGCAAGCAATACACTTGGCACTTGGGGGCTAATGTAGGTCAGTTCAATCTATAAGACCCAGCTCATCTTATTCAGATAAGCCGGCCCTTGGGGGTTACGGATTTGGTTCTAAGCAATTATTCTAAGACCCGGCTCATCTCATTCAGATAAGCCGGCCCTTGGGGGCTACGGATTTGGTTCTAAGCAATGATTGTAAGACCCGGCTCATCTTATTCAGATAAGTCAGCCCTGGGGGGTTACATTTTGGAATTTTCACAAGTCTCAAGCATACTCAATATCATTCCTATACTTAAGACTTGGGGGCTACTATGGATACATATATAAGCAAGGCTTAAAAGGGGTTTGATGTATTCATACCTCGTATTTTTGTTTCATCAACTGAACTAGCCCAGCTTCCAAGTCCCAGCTTGTGTGAAGGTGGCTTAAATAGCCCGCATACACTTTGCCTGCATTGAAAGAGGAATAACTCTCCAGGTCTAATTTTGCTTTGCCCTTCTCCAATAAGGGTATTTCTTCCTTTGTTGAGTGCTTGGTTAGCACGTTGGAGACCTCGGGCACCTTAAAGGCCGACTCGGTAATAGCAATGTCATCAACATCAGCTGCCGCAGGGCTCTTGCCAGCTGATTTGGTAGGAATGGGCGGCTTAGGACTTGGCGGGTCATGGCTGGCGGCCGGGTTCATTTCAGCGTTCATTGGCTCAAAAACCGCAGTGTCAGTTTGTGGTGGCAGATCGTTGACAGGCTCTTCGGGGTCTTGGATGGGGGCTTCAGAGATCTCCATCGCTTGCTTCTCCGGCTCAGAAGCCTTGGGGTCTTTGGAAGAGCCGCCCACCTTTTGTTTTTTGCCCGCCTTCGCTACGCCTCTGTGACAAGAATATAAGAGTTCATGAGTATATCACCACAAGTCATTTATGAACAAATTAAAATACTTACCCATGGGCAACAATGAAGGCAGGCATTTGAGTTTCGGTAGAGTCGCCGGATGACGGAGGCGTCCCCTGATAATTTGAGTCGGAAGGATTAAGAGGTTGACGAATGAGACCGGCTTTTGGAAGAGAAAGAGTCAGGCTATGTGGCACCTCATTACGGCGCTTTCGAGGAGCTGGGTGTTGGGTAAGCCGGATACAAAATCTCTAGTGCCGTCACTCCGGGTCATACGCCTTGATTCATGATGCTGCTTCTTCAAAAGAAAGTTGGGGTCCAAATAAGCAAGAGGATGAGAAAATCTTACTTTCCTGATGACCCGTCGTGTTTTCTTTCTTGGCAAAGATTCTGAGTCGGAGGAGATAGTAGTTACCTCTGCTTCATGAGCCTAGCTTGTTTCCGCATCGTCCAGAGAGGAATTAGCATCAATAAGTTGCATAAACAGAAGGCCAAGAGAGTCAAGTTCTACCTCCGACTCATCAGCTGGAAAAGATCTTGTGCTGATTGCTTATTACGGCGACCCAAGCCGCGAGATTCTCCTCCCCTTGCCTTTTTGGCTGGAGCGGCGGTGGCTGGTAGTTTATTTTTCCAAAAGGAAGAGTTGGCCTGTTTAAATGTGAGCAATAAGGTTAAAGAGTATGATGTACAAAACATGGATAAGTGAGAGGAAGGCTTGTTTAAAACACTTACAGGAGGAGCCGGGTTAAGAGCGCAGAAAGGGTTCAGACCTGCTTTGCTGCAGTTTTCGAGTGACTCCCCAAGCAGCGACTTAATAGTGTCGTTGATCTCTTTGTCAGTTAGCTGTGTTGGGTTGAAACGCTGTGGGTCCTTTGTATCACTGGCGTATTGGCACATTAAGCAGCTGCGCCGGCTCAGTGGTAAAATCCTCCATGCAACCCAGCAGCGGACCAGGTCAACTCCAGTTAGGCCATTGGCGATCAAAGCCCTTACCTTTGAAAAGGTGGAGGCAAAAGGAGCGCGCTCTGCAGCAGTCAATCCACCGGGAAGCAAGCCGGTGGTGGTGAGCCGGTAGGGACGGAAACCCGGCAAGGGGTTCTCTCCAGCTGGGGAGGTGTCTTTACAATAGAACCAAGTAAAGTTCCAATCCTTGGGGTGACTGGGCAGTGCAGCTGAAGGAAAAGTAACGTCTCTCCGCCTCTGAATGGAAACACCCCCAAGTTCAAGGCTGGGTCCATCCGACATCTCAGTCTGGCAGTTGATATAAAAATAGTCTCTGAAGAGATCAAAAGTGGGTTCTTCCCCTATGTACACTTCGTAGAAGACTTGGAAGTTGCATAGATTGGAGACCGAATTGGGGCCGATGTCTTGTGGATGAAGATTGTAAAAATTCAGAGCATCCCGGAAGAACTTTGACCCGGGTGGCGAAAAACCACGGAGGAGATGATCCGTGAAAACTACAACTTCACCCTCCCCGGGTTGTGGAGTAGTTTCCGGTCCGGGAACCCGCCAGTGAATAACCTCTTTGGCGGGTAAAACCCCCATGGCCACATAATCATTGAGTGTGCCCTCTGTGACCTTAGAGGCGATCCAGTCACAAGATGTGGGTGTTTTGGTCATGATGAGCGGGTTAACAAAGCTGTGACCAAAGAAAGGATGCGGCGGGTTAAAATTGCTATGATAAGCCGCCAAAATGACTATATGATGATTCAATGATGAGTGAGCTAGCTACAATTCAAGTACTACATGTTATGGTGACCAATTAAAGGAATTATGAGCCACCCTGGCCATGGAGTGAAGTAGTCATCAGATTATGAGAGCATGGCGGGTTAAGCTATGAAAGTATGAGCTGGTAATGTGTTGGCGGGTTAAGTGAAGAAGGCATCCTTGGAATTTTTAGCAAGTCACAAACTCATTATTAAGCCGCCCGATAATGAAGGGTGAGTCAATTACCTACAGATCCTAAGTTGTTGAAATTTTGTTAAAAGTGGGGCAAACAAGTTTCACAAATTGTAGTTACATTTACAGATCTACGACAGTTCAGAAAAGATGCATAATTGCTAAACCTAGAACGTGGCAGTGGAAGAACTAGCAAGCTGGGTATTGATTCATAGAAGAAAGGGGTCTATCCAAGATGCGAGATAAAGGCTAAACTGCTACCGTACTATTTGTGCCTTGTTTTTGGATTAAAATACCACTTCTAAACAGAAGATAGATGAACTTGGTTGGGCTTGGATGAACGCCGATGAACTACATGAACACAAGTGCCCTAATGTAGATCTGAGAAAGAAGAAGAGCGGTACCTAAAGGGGTCGGTGAAGAGTGGACAAGCACCGCAGATCTCTGGTTCAAACAGGTTGATGCAGCGGCCTTTGATGGAGTTGCTGGTGAAGCTCGGATGGGGCGGCGGAGCTCCGGTTACGGCAGGTGACGCGAGCAAGAAGAAGAAGAGAAAGAGGCGGGGGTAAAAGTGAAAAAGCAAGCCCCCCGTCCCTATTTATAAGGAAAAGATGAAACAGTGAAACGGCATGCACGGAGATCGAGGAGGCGCGATAATTATCTCACCAAAAGAGGCACCTCGATTTTTGGAATGGCTGGTTAATGCAAAGATCCGTTGTGACGTCACGAACATTCTTCTTAATTTAATAATATGACACGTCTTTTTCTTATGGCGGGTTGTGAAGATATATTGAAGGTCAAGTTTTACAAGAATTGAAGAAGACTTGCCAACCAGAGGATGAAGATTGACATGAACAAGTTCAAATCAATCTAGGGCCTAATGTTGGGGATATAACCCCGTGGTGTGACCCGCCCAGGAGGGGCCGGGTTACACTATTGGCGAGTCAATAGAAAAAGCCTAAGTAGGCCCAAGAAGAGGAGATATGAAGACTGGAGGTGGCTCACGAGGCGGGCCTGTTGAAGGCCCAAGACCAGGCGATGGTGTCGTAACCCGGAGGTGTGAGCCGCCTGATGGCGACTTGCCTAGGAAGGCAAGGCGACTTAGAACCCGGGTCGGTCACGTTGTATGATCCGACTTGGACTCTTGTAAGCCCAGGGCCTCGATCTGTGTATATAAAGGCAAGATCCTGCGGTGGGTTAACTCAAGTTACAATCAATCAAGAGCTAGGTTAAGCGATTCCGCTCCCTTGTAATCGATATTCAATCAATATAGCACAAAGTAGGAAGTAGGCTTTTACCTCGTTGGTGAGGGGCCGAACCTAGGTAAACTCATGTCTATCGTCCCGTTCAACCCCTTTAAGCTAACCTACATTGCGATGACTCCACACCTAAGTCCTTTCACAAGGGCATCTGTCGTGTTAAACCCACGATAGGTTGGCTGAGACCCTGGTTGCCCATGGGGCACCAAACACCGCCCAGTTTGGACCAACACTCATGAGGAGCACTGGCCCGGGGTTGTTGATTAATTATCCACGGGTACCAGTAAGTCCCTGTGCAAGTTTTAGTTGTTATTAGGCAAATTTAAAACCAAAGTTGGGTCTTGCTGGAAGAGTTTTACCCTAAGCGAATGATCAGGAAGGTCCCCATAAAACCCCGCACATGTTAGGAGCGCTCATCATGGAAAATAACACCGGTATTGCAGAAACTAGGGTAGCAAGAGTGGAACAAGACAGCAAGCAAAAGGCCGAGCCTTTCACCCTTTACCAAGTATATAGATGCATTAATTAAATAAAAGATATTGTGATATCCCATGATATCCATGTCCCCACATGGAACAACCTGCAACTGCACCTGCAACTACCAACGCTATAAGAGGGCAGAGCGAAGCGGTAACATAGCAAAATAACAGTTTGCTAGGATGGTGGAGGGCCGAGTGAACCAAATACTAAACTACACAACAATTATTTAGTTCACTCTCTTTTAGCTACTTTAAATGTTGGTTAGCATGACAAGAGGTGAAGCACAAGTAAACTACCAATCTTGGCAAGTTTAAATGAGGCCGGAAACAACAAACAACAATTCCGGAAAAACCTCATATGTAATTTTTGAATTTGGTAACATTCTATCTAAAACAAAATTTTAATGTTGTTAAACACCAAAATAAACTGCACCATGTTTATCTATACATTTTTTTACCCAATTTACATATAAAGTTTATTTAATTCGGAGCTACGATTATTTAGCTATGAAATAAACCATTTTAGCATGTCATTTATGCAAATTAATGCAAACAACAATTTTAAACATTTTTAACATGGATGAAAGTTACATATTGTGAAACTACATGAAATTCTACCC
Organism: Thinopyrum elongatum; assembly: GCA_011799875.1. Taxonomy (NCBI): domain Eukaryota; kingdom Viridiplantae; phylum Streptophyta; class Magnoliopsida; order Poales; family Poaceae; genus Thinopyrum; species Thinopyrum elongatum. Next base: position 274,358,049 of record CM022298.1, read on the forward strand.
ATTTTACATATATGACATGTTTTATTTGCATGCATGGATTTTTAGTTACGCACAATCAGTGGCAGTTTTCTGTAAATATGCAATGCTGGAATAATTGGTAAATTCGCCCAGAGGGAAAAAACGTGCCACGGGCCGAATCTGCACTGAACTGGGCCGAACAGATCTGGGCGCAGCAGAACTAAATGATGCTCAGGCGGGGAATAGGCAGCGGGGCGCTCACCTCGGCCCAAAGGGCTCTTGGTGCTGGGTTGCGGGGCGCGGCGGCCCACCTCGCGAGGAGGCAGGCCGGCTGGGGCACTGCAGTGGGCGTGGAGCAGTGGCTCAGCTAGGCCAGCCGGTTGCTGCGGCCCACGCAGCCGAAGCAAGGGAGGCTGGCGAGCCAGGCGCTCGCTCGCTCGTTCCTGAGCGCAACGACAATAGGCGGCGGCGCGGCGGGACTTGGGCTCCGTTAGGCGAGGCAGGGAAGGGCGTTGGCTGTGGGATCTTCCCGAGAACAAACAGAGGTGGATACGACCATGGGGGCACCGGATCTAACCAGAGGCGGGACGGACGCGACCGGCGGTGGAGCTTCTTGGAGAGGCCATGGTCGGGTTCCTGAGAACACAGACCAAGAGAGAGGGATTAGAGAGGGGAAAACAAAGAGGAGACGAACAGGAGGAGGAGGCAAGGGGCGGCGGTGACCTGGTAGGGCTCCAATTCTGGTGGGTTGCACGGCTCGCCGGTGCGACAGGGTTCTCGGGAGGAGCTCCTCTCCTCCTGCATTGGGATGATGTGGGCGGTTGCGGGAGCGCTCGCTTGGGCGGCTAGGACATGGGCGTACGGGCGGGCCGCGGTGGAGGCTGGCGGCTGGAGGCTCAGGCAGCGACAAGTGGCGAGGAGGGTCTGGAGCGGCATGGATTTTGAGGAGGAAGCTAGGTTTCCAGAATTGGAAGGGGAGGTAGGCTTAAATAGGCAGGGGTTAGCGTTTGAGGCGGTTTGGGGGGTTTTCGGAGCCCTCCGATCGCGATCGGACAGATACGATCGGAGGACGGGGGGCTAGGTGGGTTGATGGATGTGTTTAGTGGGCTGTGTAGAGGCCTTGAGCTGAGAGAGGGGGGAAAGCGGTGCGGCCTGGCACATGTTTTATTTCGAAAAACGTCTGACGAATAAACCAGCTATAGTGTCGCTATAGTTTAACCGTTGGGGCATCAAACGACCTCCGAATGTGATGAAATTTGGTAGGCGGTCTACCTACAAAATAACAAGATCACACGCCAACTTTCAACCCATTTCGAGAACATTTTATTCCCACTTAAGAATAATAATATTTTAACGATGTCGCGAGTGCAAGCAAGTGTGGTTGGACTCGGAACGGACAACGAAAGCAACAGGGAGAAGTGGCAACTACTAACGGATGCAAGTTTTATGAAAACATGCGGATGCAATGCGCATGATACCATGATGAAATGCAACAAACCAAATAATTAACGCAGCGATAATCAAAATAGCGGGAGGCATCTGGAGCGTCGGTCTCGGGCTGTTGCAATAGTTCAACTCGCATAGACATACCTTACCTGGACACGAGACCATCGGGATAGCTTAGAAGAGGGCGGTGGCAAATATCAAGGATGTGAACAGCTGCACAACCACTCCAGCATTGTCCCTTTCCTTCACGGGATCGCCCAGCTGAGGACGGTGGAGGCTTAGCACTTGATAGCGAGCACGGCGCTAGCTTCCATGGAAATCACGCAGGAGAGGGTGACAGTATCTCCACTGCTGGTTGGCACTTTTCTATGGTGGAAGATTGGATCAGTCGGCGGGTGCTCCCATGTCTGGATTGCGGCTGGGAGCATGATGCAGATGAAATAGACATGAGCAGGTGCTGGATGGAGATTTGATAAAACCAAATCTTCATGCTTTTCAAGACATAAGGTAACTGTGATTAGATAACATGGCTTCACTGGATCAATTCTTAAGAAGTTCTAGCAAGTGCAGATATTTATATGATCATTTAGAAGGTCTGCCCAAGTTAATTATGTTTCTGTTTAACAATATCCAATTGCGTTGACAGAAGCCGAGTGGATGAAAACTTTAAATAAATGCTCCAATCACACCATTATCAATTGCACATTAGGTGGACAGAGAGGTCAATCAGATAAATATGGTGGTGTCTCTTAATGTTTGTGTATGGTGCAGCCTACAAAAGGAATACATGTAGAGCGGAGGTGATTAAGTATGTAGTTGAATGATACGTCCATTTTGCATCATGTTTTCCTACTGTTATTTATAGTGTTTTTAATCAATATGACACTTTGTGGAGCAATTCTAATGACTTTTCTCTCTTAATATGCAAGATTTACATGAAGGGGGAGATTGCTGGCAGCTGGAATTCTGGACCTGGAAATCTCTATGTCAAAGATACCTATTCTACACATCTTCAAATGAGCTGAAATTTCACGGCGATTTATTTTGGAATAAATAAAAATATTGGAGAAAAGAAGTACCAGAGGGGGACACCCAGGTGCCCACGAGGCACCAGGGCACGCCCACCCCCAGGGCGCGCCCTGGTGGCTTGTGGGGCCCCTAGCGAGCCTCCGCTGCCCATCTTCTAGTATATAAGCCCATTTGCCCTAGAAAAATAAGGAGAGGACTTTCGGGACGGAGCACCACCGTCTCGAGGCGGAACTTGGGTAGGAGCACTTTTGCTCTTCGACGGAGCAATTCCGCCGGGGATACTTCCCTCCGGGAGGGGGAAATCGAAGCCATCGTCATCACCAACAACCCTCTCATCATGGGAGGATCAATCATCATCAACCTCTTCACCAGCACCATCTCATCTCAAACCCTAGTTCATCTCTTGTATCCAATCTTAGTATCAAAACCTCAGATTGGTACCTGTGGGTTACTAGTAGTGTTGATTACATCTTGTAGTTGATGCTAGTTGGTTTATTTGGTGGAAGATTATATGTTCAGATCCATTATGCTATTCAATCCCCCTCTGATCTTGAACATGAATATGATTTGTGAGGAGTTTCTTTTGTTCTTGAGGACATGGGAAAAGTCTTGTCATAAGTAATCATGTGAATTTGGTATTCGTTCAATATTTTGATGATATGTATCTTGTTGATTCCCTTAGTGGTGTTATGTGAACGTCGACTACATGACACTTCACCATCTTTGGGCCTAAGGGAATGCATTGTGGAGTAGTAATTAGATGATGGGTTGCTAGAGTGACAGAAGCTTAAACCCTAGTTTATGCGCTATTCCGTAAGGGGATGATTTGGATCCATATGTTTAATGCTATGGTTAGATTTATCTTAATTCTTCTTTCGTAGTTGCGGATGCTTGCAAGAGGGGTTAATCATTAGTGGGAGGCTTATTCAAGTAGGAACAACACCCAAGCACCGGTCCACCCACATATCAAATTATCAAAGCAGTGAACGCGAATCAAACAAACATGATGAAAGTGACTAGATGAAATTCCCGTGTGTCCTCGAGAACGCTTGCTTATTATAAGAGACTGTTCCGGCCTGTCCTTTGTAACAAAAAGGATTGGGCTACCTTGCTGCACTTAAGTTACTATTGCTACTTATCACTTGATTACAAATTATCTTGCTATCAAATTACCTGTTACCGACAATTTCTTGCAGAATATACCTTGCTGAAAACCGCTTGTCTTTTCCTTCTGCTCCTCGTTGGGTTCGACAGTCTTACTTATCGAAAGGACTACGATTGATCCCCTATACTTGTGGGTCATCATTAACGAAGTGTGCTTCGAAGAACTCTTAAAAAGTTAATCCTAATTGTAGCAAGATGTCTTGAGCATATCCGCGTGAGAACTGGACCACGACATCATCAGAAAATTATGATTGTGACAACGACATCACCAAAATAGTGAAATTACAGATTCAGAGTTCCTCATCACTCTGGAAGTGAACTAAGTTTTTAGTTTCTCGTAAAAAAGTTTTATATGTCTAGTATAGATTAACCGAAATATTACATCCTTTTATTTGATCAACTAAAACACACCATAACAGACTTCAAATCTGCAAGTTATCCAAATTCATATAATCTATCGAGACAACACCATGCAAGCCATGGTTCAGATGTATGACACATGTGCAATGTAACAGAAATTGCTATGACATAACAAGGAAAGAATCGATAGCTAGTTCATAAATCCTAGAAGAATTCAAGCACACCACCTACATCTTTCTTTCCAATCTTCATGATCTTCTCCTGCAACATGCTGAGGTCATTGACGCTCCATCACATGAACTCTGGGATGACCAATAGCGAGATCATCATGAAAAAAAGACTCCAGGCAGCAACGTTGTCGGCCCAGTGGGAACTGGGGTACCACGGCCCGTCTGCCTCCAGCCCACGAGGTGACAATTGGGCCAGCCCATGAGGGATGGCCCTGCCTCGGGCGCTCCAGCGGAAGCTGCCTCGCGAGGAGCTAGCCTCGCGAGGCCCCTTGCTGGCAGGCTGAGCCCTGCCGAGACCATCAAGTACCAGGTTGCCTCGCAAGGCCCCCTCGTGAGGCCGCCTCATGAAGCAGGTCATACAGCGCCAGCCGCGGGGCTCCGAATCCATCACGTGGATGATGTCTCGCTATCAGGATAAGGACGGCAGGGCGTGACCGAGACCAGTTTCCATTCTGGTGATAGGGGGCAGGAGTGTCTGTCTCCCCCAAAGCAAGTCCTAAAGCCTTCCGCTTTGGTGTAAGGAGATCAAGGCGGATCGAAGCGCCAGGGCAGAGGTCATCGCCGAGCCACCAGCGCGTCGGGATGGCAATTTTAGCAGGCGAAGACCACCTTTAGTCAGGATAAGCATGGGCGCCTGTCCCCCTTTGAATTGTCACCCTGTGGCCACCCTTTCCTGCTCATATTTTCGAGGAAGAGGACCAAGGCACTACAAAAGGGGCAGGGCCGCCTCCATGTAAGGGATCGAGCCATTCTCTCCCCCACGCTTCGTGTACCTTGAGCTCCAAGCGCTCTATTACACAAGAATCCAAAACAAGCAGGAGTGGGGTATTACACCGCACGATGGCCCGAACCTGGATAGCTCGCGCATCCCCGCTGTGTCTGGTGTGAGTGAGCGTGCTCATCATGACCTCGCTGTAGTCGTTGCCGGGTCATAGGTTGCCAAGCAAAGCCCCCCCAGAGTTCGAACACTAGTTCTTGGAGAGTTTCTTGGACGCAGATCCCAGACTCCGGCATTTGGCGCACCAGGTAGGGGGACTTCTTGTCTTCGCGCCTTCGACCTCGACATCGACATGGTCAACGACACTGTCGCTTGCCAGGCACGTGCCATGCGCTGCCGCCAGGGCCCATGCGGCGCCCGCCGCCCGTGGCCCCCCGGGACGGCGCCCTCGCGCCGCCACGGAGCCCGTGGGAGAGCGGGTGGCCTCCTCCGCCCACCTGTCGGTGAACGAGCAGGTGCGTGACCGTTCCACCACCACCTCCTCGCTCGCGCGCCGTGTCGCGAAGCTCCCACTCCGCACGCCGTGCTGCTCATGGCGCAGGAGCTGCTGTGCCATCGTCCCGCCGGGGATGGCCGCGACGCCTGGCTAAGATTCATCACTGAGCTCGTCAATGCCGTGCATGGTGGCTAGGCGCCCTCCCCCTCCCTGCCTGCTACGCTATCGCGCGGCGAGCGGGCGGGACGCGGTGCGCCTCCTCCTCCTCCTCCGAGCCGCAGTGCAACCCGGCGACACCATGCAGCGCGTGTCTCGGAGTCGTCCCACGGCTTGTCCTCACTGGACAGCGCCGACGACAGCTATCACATCGTCCGCCGTGCACCCCCGGACGCGCGCGGGATCCTCGAGATGATGCGCAACCTACAGGGCCGCGTCCTCCAGGCCATTGCGGCACGTGGGTGCCAGAGCCATGCGGCCCTGGCTGGAGGCATTGTCACCAGCAGGGGCTACCGAGAACCCCGCAAGGTGGCCTGCATCCTCGGCGGGTCCATGCCCCTCCGTCCAACCGCTACTTCAAACAGTTCTCACATGAGGTGAACGCGGCCCACCTGGCGCCTGTGCCCTCCAGCCTCCTCAAGTGGTCCAGTTCCCCATCGCCTTCGACGCCAACGACCACCCCAAGTCCATGAAGGTTGTGGGTGTTGTCCCTCTATTGTGTACTCCCACCATCAGCAATGTGGCCGTCACCAAGACGCTCATCGACGGTGGTGCGGGCCTCAATGTACTCTCCATGGAGACTTTCAAGATGCTCAGGTGCCCTACGAGCGCCTGATGCCGACCAGGCCCTTCTCGGGTGTCACCGACGGCTCCACTCTGCCCCTGGGGCAGGTGCGCCTTCCTGTCACCTTCGGCACTTGCAAGAACTACCACACAGAGTCCATCGACTTCGACGTGGCTCACATCGGCCTGCCCTACAACGCCATCTTGGGCTACCCTGTGCTCTCCAAGTTCATGGACGTGACCCACCACTCCTACGGCCTCGTCAAGATACCTGGCTCCGGCGGCACCCTCACCATCCGTTGCGACGAGAGGGACGCAATGTGCACCCTCGTACAAGCCTACAAGGCCGTCGCCACCGCTCATCCAGCCGACGAGGATGCTCCCAGGCCCGCTGAGCCGGCGCCCGCGAAGAAGAAGCCCATGTTCTCCCAGGAGCGGGCCAAGACCAAGAAGGTGTTGTTGGATGAGAGCGGCGTAAGCCCCTACCTCACCATCGGCAGCGGCCTTTCCCCCAAATAGGAAAGTGCGCTCGTCGCTTTCCTCCGGGCAAATGCTGATATGTTCGTTTGGACAGCGTCAGACTTGCCCGGTGTACCAAGGGAGGTGATCGAGCACCACCTAGCTGCATGCCCCAACGTGCGTCCCGTCAAGCAGAAGGTGAGACGCCAGGCGCCCGAGAAGCAGAAGTTCATCGTCCAAGAAGTGGAGAAGCTCCAAGATGCTGGAATCATCCGCAAAGTACTCCACCCCGAGTGGATCACCAACCCCCTTGTCGTTGCCACGCCGCACGGCGGCAAGCGTATGTGCGTCGACTTCACCAACCTTAACAAGGCTTGCCCCAAGGACCACTTTCCGCTGCCAAGGATCGACCAGATAGTAGACTCCACCGCTGGGTGCGATCTGCTCTGCTTCCCGAACGCCTTGTTAGGCTATCATCAGATCAAGATGGCACGGGAAGATGAGGAGAAGACCGCCTTCATCACCCCCTGCGGAGTGTTCTGCTACGCGTGCATGCCTTTTGGCCTGAAGAGCGTGGGAGCCACCTTCCCGAGGCTGATGCGCATCTGCCTGGGATGCCAGATGGGGAGGAATGCAGAGGCGTACATCGACGACATCGTCATCAAAATGCGTGAGGCGTGCACCCTCATCAAGGACCTTGAAGAAACTTTTGCCAACCTACACAAGGTCAACCTTAAGCTCAACCCCGCCAAGTGTGTCTTCAGTGTCCCTTCCGACAAGCTCCTTGGCTTCCTGGTCTCCCATTGCAGCATCCAGGGCAACCTTGAAAAGATCAAGGCCATCGAGGAGATGCGGCCGCCCCGCAACCTCAAGGAGATGCAGTGCGTGGCGGGATGCATGGCTTTGCTCAGTCGCCTCATATCAAAATTCGGCGAGCGGGCTCTACCGTTCTTCAAGCTCATGAAGAAGTTTGGTCCCTTCAAATGGACCCCCGAGGCCGACGCTACCTTCGAGGACCTCAAGAAGTACCTCACGAGCCCTCCCGTCATGGTCGCCCCGCGCCCTCACGAGCGCCTGCTATTGTACCTGGCGGCCACTCCCCAGACGGCCAACGCGGCCCTTGTGGTGGAGCGAGAGGAGCAAGTCTGCACCAAGAAAAAACCTGTCGTGTCCATGCCTGACGACGCCCTCATGGAGGCATCATCTGAGCCTGCCAAGGCCCTGCCGGTGCCTGCCAAGGGCCCCTCTCAGGAGGCCTCTGCCCCTTCTCAGGAGGCCTCTTCCCCCTCTCAGGAGGCCTCGGGTGCCCTGCTTCCGGAGGCCCCCACGATGCTGCCTCCCGAGCTTTCCGGCGAGCGCGACGTGGACACCACAGTCACATGCTTGAGCACCCTGTCTACTTTGTCAGCACGGTGCTGCAAGACGCGCATGAGCGATACCCCATGCAGCAGAAGCTCCTCCTGTCACTCCTCATGGCCTCCAGAAAGCTGCGCCAATACTTCCAGGGCCATCCCATCGGGGTGACCACCTCCTATCCGTTGGAGCAGGTTCTGCGTAGCCCAAATGCCACCGGCTGCGTCGCCGAATGGAACATCGAGTTACAACCCTTCAAGCTGGAGTTCCTCACCACCAGGACTATCAAAGGCGCAGCCCTGGAGGACTTCACAGCGGAGTGGATGGACACTCACCAAGACAAGCCTCATGAGGAGTCGCTCTTGCCCGAGGAGGCCACCTCCGGAGGCTGGAGCATGCACTTCGATGGAGCCTTCACGCGCCAGGTCGCAGGAGCTGATGTGGTGCTTACCACGCCCACAAGTGACAAGCTTTACTACGCAATGCAGCTGTGCTTCAGGCACACCAACAAGGTCTCCAACAACATTGCAGAATACAATGGCCTCATCGCTGGGCTCAAGGCCACCATCGCGCTTGGCGTCAGGTGCATCGTCATCAAGGGAGACTCGCAGCTCCTCATCAACTTCTGGAACAAAAAGTACAAGCCGAAGGATGAGCACATGGCAGCTTATCTGGAGGAGGTGCGCAAGCTCCAGAAGTGCTTCATGGGCATGGAGCTCCAGCACACCCCTCGCGGTGACAATAGCGAGGCGGATGAAATTGCCAAGCGTGCATCTCGCTGCGAGCCCCAGAACCCTGGCGTCTTTGAGGAACGGCTCCTGAGGCCTTCAGCGGCACCTCCAATCATCAGCCCCACGACGTCTCAAGAGGAGCTCCCTCTCGCACCACCAATCTGCTATGCCTCCGTGGCGCACCCACGAAGCAACGGCCAGGCCAAGAGCGCCAACGCTGAGGTCCTCAAGGGCCTCAAGGGCCTCAAGACCAGGAGCTTCAAGAAGCAACTCATGGCTGCTGGCTGGACGAGCTCCCATCGATGTTGTGGTCCATCCGTACCATGACGACCAAGCCCACCGGCGAAACGCCCTTCCTCCTTGTCTGCGGGGCAGAAGCGGTTCTCCCAGCCGAGGTCAAGCACGGGTCCCCGTGGGTCTTGGCTTTCGATGAAACTTGCCAGGGCGGCATGCGGGAAGATGACCTGCTCTTCCTCGAAGGGGCATGCTGCTAGGCTGCCCTCCGCGCGACAAGGTACCAGCAGGCATTGCGTCGCTATCACAGCCGCAACATACGCCCCTGCACCCTCGAGGCTGGTGACCTTGCCCTGCGCCGGATCCTCTCCAAATAGAGACTCCACAAGCTCTCACCCATGTGGGAAGGCCCTTTTAGGGTCACACACATCTCCCAGCCCGGCACAACACATGGAACATCCAACATCTCCATAAGTTCTATCCGTGACCCCACAGATACGAGCGACATGGAGTTGTACACGCTCCGGAGCTCTCTCTACCCGCGCTGCCACCGGCACGCGAGAGCTCCCTCCCACTCTTGTGGAAGCCCCATGCTCAGCGCTGGCGGATGCCCCATGCTCAGCGTTGGCGGCCTACTTACCTGAGGGGCCCCCGACCATCACATCCTCAAGATGACCCGTGTCGAACACGGCAGCATGTATCTTTCTCTTATGTAATAACTCTACTTTGTGCATCAGTAAAGTTTATTTCCTAAAAACATCTTTTGTCCTTGCAGCTGAGTGCACCTCAAGAGGAGCACGCTCACGATCTCCCCAGTGGCTGTCACGCGAGCGGTGGCTGGGAACAGTGCCTGTGCTCGGGTCAGTCCCAACAACACTACAAAACCCAAGTGACTAAGCTCTGACTCGCGAGCCTGCTCCCTTGCACGTCATCTCACCAGGTCCTTGGTGCTCTTGTCTCCTCGCGTAACACCCACAGGCGAGCGCGCCCCGCTGCATTACTTGCAAAAGTTGGCAATCTAACTAATGTAGGATGTCGAAGGCCTCAGGAGCTCCCCCGCGAGATGCCTCGCGGGCTGCGCCCCATGGGAAGGAGGCTTCGTGAGCGACCGCGCCTCATGAGCCACGCCCTACGGAGGACTCACGCCGGGCTACATGCCTCGAAAAAGCTAAGTCTAAAGTGCCTCTAGAGCCTTTGATAACACCCCTCGGGTTCTCTTCCTCTCGTTTTCCTTCTCAGGGCATCTTGATTTTCTTGGCACGAGCCGCCTACACGTCAAGGGGTGGGGGGGGGGAGGACCCTGAGCATCGCGCCTCAGGGCCTCCTACTAGCCCTAAGAGCCCTACACCCTCTGGCCTTGCCGAGCGCACGCTCCAGGCATATCAGTGACGGTCGTAGCCCGCTCAGCGGGCTGGGTCCCAGCAACGCAGGGCACAAAGGCAACGTAAGAAGGAAGGAGAGATCTCGGGAAGAAACAAGAACACATAAACATCGAGTGCTTAAAGAAGTGCCAGACAAATATTTTTCACGCCCCCGCGGAGCTACATTGGTTATGCAGGAGCAGAAGAAAGGAACCATCCTCAAGGGCCCAACTCTGGCGCCGTCCGCGCCTAGTCGGAATCTTCGTCTTCACTCTTGATGCTTCAGGAGCTCCCGTCGCTTCCGCTCCCGTTGGAGGAGTCGGAGCCGCTTCCGCTCTTGCTCTCCGCGCAGCACTCCACGCGGCCATCGGAGACCCCGAAGAACTTCAGGAAGAGAGTGGCGGCCCCGTCGTATCTGAAGTGCAGAACTTGCCCACACTTCAGATCGTGGGAGCGGGTGAAAGATTTCCACCCCCCATGCCAGGAACAAGAAGCCGGTGGGGGAAAGCTCCACCGCCACTCAGAAGGGGTCGCTGCAGCAGCCGTCCGCCTGCAGCCACAGGCCCAGGGGTTCGCCGTCCTCCACTGCCCTCAGGAAGGAGTCTGGAAGCCGGAGCCAGCTGCAGGGCCGACGGTGCAGCGCCACGATAAACTCGTGCGCAACCTCCGCCACGTGGGCTTCCGCCCGGGGCGAAGGGGCGCGCGCCCCGTCACGCCCCCCATGACCGCGAACGCCGTGCCGCCCATGATCACGGGTCGCGGCCATTCCGCAGACGCTGGAGCCCACCTCCGCGGTGGCGGCTGTGGATCACGTCTGGCCCCGAGTCTGAACCCTCGTCGCAGCGACGGAGGCGCGGGCTCGACCTCTGCCCCTTGCCGGCGCCAGCTTCGGTGGCTCAACCTCCTCCACCGCCTTTTTCCCTTTCTCGGCAGCAGAGAGTTTCCTCTTAGGTGCCATGGCCACGACAGCGGCGGAGGGAGATTGGAGGTTGGAGAAATAAGAAATAGAGGGGATGCTCGCGTGCAAGACAGAGGACGAGATGGAGATGGAGAAGCAATGATGTGCCTGCGCCCTGCACGGGCAGGCTTTATCACTAAGACGGCGGTTACCGAGGCGTCATGGGCAAGTGGGGCGTCCCGCCCCGTAAAAGCTGCCATGCGTCACCTCTAGGCCTGGTAGCGCAATGGGCCTCGCGTCGTTTCGTTCCTAACGGGTGGAACACGAGCCCCACGGGCCCGAGGGCTACTGTCGGCCCAGTGGGAACTGGGGTACCACGACCCGTCTGCCTCCAGCCCAGGAGGTGACACTTGGGCTGGCCCACGAGGTATGGCCCTGCCTTGGGTGCTCCGGATGAAGCCGTCTCGCGAGGCCTCTTGCCGCCAGGCTGAGCCCCGACGAGACCGTCAAGTACCAGGTTGCCTCGCAGGCCCCCCTCGCGAGGCCGCCTCATGAAGCAGGTCGTACGGCGCCAACCGCGGGGCTCCGAGTCCATCACGTGGATGACGTCTTGCTGTCAGGATAAGGACGGTAGGGCGTGACCGAGACCAGTTTCCATTCTGGTGATAGGGGAGCAGGAACGTCTGTCTCCCCCAATGCAAGTCCCAAAGCCTTCCACTTTGGTGTAAGGAGATCAGGGCAGATCGGCCCGCCAGGGCAGAGGTCATCCCTGAGCCACCAGCGCGTCAGGATGGCAACTTTAGCAGGCGAAGACCGCCTTTAGTCACCATAAGCCTGGGCGCATGTCCCCCTTTGAATTGCCGCCTTGTGGCCACCCTTTCCCGCTCATATTTTCGGGGAAGAGGACCAAGGCACTACAAAAGGGGCAGGGCCGCCTCCATGTAAGGGATCGAGCCGTTCTCTCCCCCACACTTCGTGTACCTCGAGCTCCAAGCGCTCCATTACACAGCAATCCAAAACAAGCAGGAGTAGGGTATTACACCGCACGATGGCCCGAGCCTGGGTAGCTCGCGCGCCCCCGCTGTGTTCGGTGTGAGTGAGCGTGCTCGTCGTGATCTCGCCGTAATCCTTGTCGGGTCGTAGGTTGCCAAGCAAAGCCCCCCAGAGTTTGAACCCTGGTTCTTGGAGAGTTTCTTGGATGCAGATCCCAAAATCCGACAAACATGGTCGTGGTTGTTCCATTGGGGGCCTTGCTGACGACTCAGGTACACACCCAGCAGCTGCTCCACGTGGTAGCATCCGGCTGGGCGACAACCAAGCTCAGGAGCCTCATAGTTTCTCCCCGTTCACTCCAACAACCACCTCCTCATCCTGAACCCGTCAAATCCCATCCCCTCACCAACACCCGCAGGGGAAGAATGCAGTGAGGAGCAAATCCCACTCGCGGAAGGCAGTCACCAGAACCAGCGGTGACGTTGGTCATCGCCACGGCGTGAAGTTTTATGGGCGGTAGAAAGACACGTTGGTGGAGGCACTTGGGGTAGGGGTAGGCCCGACGGCAGGGAGGGTTTCGGCGACACGACGAAGTGGCGAGTTCTGGCGGAGCAATGGCGAGGCGGAGTCCTGCGGCGTGCGGCGGCGTGGCAAGGGGTGGCGGCGCGCTGGAGGTGGAGATGGGATTGAGAGATAGTGCCGTGGGTCGTGCGCATGGGCGGGCTCTTTTCTTCTTTCATTCCAGGGGTTTTCTGCAAACTTGTGTGACAGACGGGCAGAAGCCTTGGACCGCGGGTTGAATACACAAAACAGCAGGGTCATTTTTTAAGAACGAAACGTTTTCTCAGATATTAACTTAAAAAGGACCGCGGTTAAATACCTAAAACAACATGGACTATTTTATAAAACTACCGATGATAAACGGGTAGAAGCTGTCAGTACTTTATCAGTAAGTAAAGATATTTATTTCTATTGTACTATTGCAATGACAGGACATAGGTGTTTGTATATCTAAACCAATAAGGAGGCTGGGCAACTTGCCTCCATAAGGCTTCCCCGATTCGGGCCTCGCTGGCCGTCAGATCGAGATAAAATTCCCAACGCGCCTCCCCTCGACCGTTGGATATTCACTGCATGTTTCACCGTGTTATTTCTTTCAGATGTGCATGACCGATGGGCCGCTTCGTCGGTGGGGTCGTCATGTATTGGCTGGGTTCGTCGGTGTGAGTGTCTAATTGGTTGAGCCTCCTGGAAAGCCCATTGGCCCCCAATCCCCACAGCCGCACGCCCGCACCCCTCCCTCCTCCCTCGTCTCAGCCGCCACCCCCAGGAACCCTAGCCGCCGCCACCCCCACGAACCCTAGCCGCGCCCTCCTGCGTCTGTCCTCCTCCCCCGTCCCTGGTCCACCTCAAGCCCCTCCTTCGTCCTCACATGCTCCACCCTGAGCACGCTGGCGGCGAAGCGCACCGCGAGGCTCCGGAGCAACTCAACTAGAGCCCCTTCGTACAAGAGGAACCCCGCGGCCAGCGCAGCCAACAACGGTGACGCGTACAAGAGATCGGCCTCGATGGGCCGCGCGCCGTCAAGGTAAGCTTCCCCTCGGCTCCTCTCTCTCTCTCTCACCATCACACAATAATCTCCTCCTCATCTTGCTATTTATGCATCTCCATATGTCATTGATGTTCTTCCGATTTGCAGGCATGTCAACATCAAGGATATTTAAACTTGTCTCTTCTATTGATGAAAGATTTCAGATACTTCTGTAGATGAATTTCTGGGCTAAGATACATGATGTTAATTGTCCCAAAGATGGAACGATTTGCTCCACGGCAATTATCTCCTTAGTTGCATTCCATTTAAAGGTAAACTGAGATTGTTACCTCTGTTTGATTTTCTATTCAAACTTCACGATTGGAGTATGGATATTAGCTTAGCTGTTGTATGGAATTTTTCATTAGAGGGGCCCAGGCTGAGACTTAATACTTAATTAATTTCTGTTTGAACAAACAAAAGTGCACTTATGAATTGTAAAATGTGGAGCGCAGACCCGACATCCTCCAGTGTTACCTGATTTGGTGTTGATTTTCATCTTCCAGTTCATGTTCATGGCCTTGCTATGGTTGCACCGTGGTCCGTGGAGAACAGGAACAAATACCTTTTGATGAGGACATCAATACCATTGTTACACCCACAGCCCCTGCTTCTATACATACTGGACCAATTACTAGAGCTCGCGCACGCCAATTAAATTATCAGGTACTTTCGTTTCTTGGTAATGATTCTAAAGTTCATGAGAATATGATGCTGCCTAAATTGGATACATTTGTTTTGCTTACAAATGAAGGGCCTAGCTTGGACAAGAAAGAGGAACCTTGGAGCAAGTTCAAGCATGGAGATGATGGCATGCGCAAGGGGAACAAGAACGGAGTTACAAGTGATGATTTCAGGACTTTGAAGCCACCATAAGGAGTGCAGGAAGCCTTGGACGAAATATACAAGATGCCACTTCATAAATTTCGTCCAGAGGCTATTATAGGTGCTGCGTCACCTTATTATTGGGCCAGGCCCATGTAATTTCGAAATACTTGAGTATAGGCTATTTTTAGAGTCCGTATGTGTGGGGAAACAAGAGATAGGGTTGGTTTCGGACCCCTCCTTCAAGGGCCACGAAATCCCCCCCCCCTCTTCCTCCATATATATAGCCCTTAGGGCACCGTTTAGACTTTGGGTTTTGTTTAGATTAAAAGTTCGCCATAGCTGCAACTTCGCGTACTTCGTTTGTGTTCAACGACCAGACCAAGACGTCACAGAACCCCACCTTGATCAATAAAGCTTTCATCTTATATTCGCAATATCCAGATTGCAAATCTTAGTTTCTTGCTTGTTCTTCGTTTGCTTGCAGGAGATAGACCCTCGTGGTCAGGTTGATTGTGCTCCGGCGTGGTCAATAACCTCTCGGAGTTGGTTTAGCGATTGCTAAGGCGCGACGTCCTCGCACGTTCGTAGTCGGATCGTCAAAGTCTACTCCACCAAAAACGATAGCTATCATCTCATCGAAAGATCGGGACACCCTCACCTCTATCAAGTGGTATCAGATTTTCAGGTTGCTCGGTGAGATTTTACAGTTTTTCGTAGTTTAGATCGAGTCTGTTCTTCTGATGAGGACATCAATACCATTGTTACACCCACAGCCCCTGCTGCTATACATACTGGACCAATTACTAGAGCTCGCGCACGCCAATTAAATTATCAGGTACTTTCGTTTCTTGGTAATGATTCTAATGTTCATGAGAATATGATGCTGCCTAAATTGGATACATTTGTTTTGCTTACAAATGAAGGGCCTAGCTTGGACAAGAAAGAGGAACCTTGGAGCAAGTTCAAGCATGGAGATGATGGCATGCGCAAGGGGAACAGGAACGGAGTTACAAGTGATGATTTCAGGACTTTGAAGCCACCATAATGAGTGCAGGAAGCCTTGGACGAAATATACAAGATGCCACTTCATAAATTTCGTCCAGAGGCTATTATAGGTGCTGCGTCACCTTATTATTGGGCCAGGCCCATGTAATTTCGAAATACTTGAGTATAGGCTGTTTTTAGAGTCCGTATGTGTGGGGAAACAAGAGATAGGGTTGGTTTCGGACCCCTCCTTCAAGGGCCACGAAATCCCCCCCTCTTCCTCCATATATACAGCCCTTAGGGCATCGTTTAGACTTTGGGTTTTGTTTAGATTAAAAGTTCGCCATAGCTGCAACTTCGCGTACTTCGTTTGTGTTCAACGACCAGACCAAGACGTCACAGAACCCCACCTTGATCAATAAAGCTTTCATCTTATATTCGCAATATCCAGATTGCAAATCTTAGTTTCTTGCTTGTTCTTCGTTTGCTTGCAGGAGATAGACCCTCGTGGTCAGGTTGATTGTGCTCCGGCGTGGTCAATAACCTCTCGGAGTTGGTTTAGCGATTGCTAAGGCACGACGTCCTCGCACGTTCGTAGTCGGATCGTCAAAGTCTACTCCACCAAAAACGATAGCTATCACCTCATCGAAAGATCGGGACACCCTCGCCTCTATCACCTTTGCTACAACCGAGGTCTTGACAGACGACCAGTCAAGGAGAGATAGGTTCGGTGACTCATTTTACCCTCTGTTTATCCCTCTCAGATTAGCGGAGAAGAAGGATCTTTTTTATTTCCTTTTGATTTTCGCTCTTGTTTGAGAGGAACGAAAATCATTTTTATAATTTTGCAGGGGTTTTTATGCTCTGTCCCTCGAGGTAAGTTTGCTAGGCAGCGGCTTACTCCTCTCTTGTTTCTTTTTTTAGTTTTGACCATGGTATCGAAATGATATCTGGTCGATGGTGTCAAGTTTAGGCAGGTACCATTTGCATTTTGTGAAGATTGCCATCATATAGATTTTATTGCGGCATGATGCATATGTATAAAGGAATTTGGTGTTTCAAAAGCATCACTGGAAGTTGGTATGCTAATATCTCAATTGGCAAGATAAAAGGACAACTACTTCTTACCTTCCAGTCATTTTAATATTATAGGAATGTAAGTGTGTACTAAATAGAAAAGATGGTTAAATTCAGTGCCCCTGCATTTACACGACTAGGTGTTATTCATTTTTTGTTTCCTTTGATGCGTTGAGTACAGATTGGAGCTTGTTGGGTACAAAATGTTTCGAAGACTATTTTAGGATCAGGATTATTGTCATGTTGTCCAGATATTGCTCTAAGAGGTTCCTAGAATTAGTTTAGGATCAGAGTTATTGTCGTGTTGTCTAGATATTGCTCTGAAGAATCCAAACATACTTTTGAGGTTGCTTGGTTATAATTTTTGCCCCCCAAAGGGCAGCTTTGGCCAGTTTCTTCTTTCTTGCTAGAATATTATCATAAGGCTTGATTAATTTTGAACATACCTTTGTCTTTTCACTCTTATGTTATTTTAATAGTTATTTGACATGCTGTAAACTATTTCTTTTATTTTTCCAGGAAGAAATAGAAGTTGAGGGGAAGGTATTACGTGCTGGAAAATCAGTTGGTGTTGTCTACGTTGGTTTCAGGAAGAAAAGGACCGGCAAATTGATGGCTCAGGCACATTATACAAAGTACTTTGCTGTATCTAGCAGATTGCAAGGATTCCCTTCTGTTGTAAGATAAAAAACGGGTTATATGTTGCATCTCAAAATCAAGATGTTGATTCGAGAAGAGAAAGGAGCTGTCTGCGTGGCGTGGTGTGCGACCTTGTCCCGGAGCATGCAGTTTATCAGTATGAAGTAATGGGTATCAATGTTTTCTCATACATATGATTCTGAAGTACTAGAGAGCAGGAAGTGGTAGGCTTAATTCAGTTAGATAAATAGGTGTACTGCATCATCATATATTTAGGTAATCCCTTGTATTTTTCTTGGCAGGTTCATGCTATATACATCGTGTATATACGCATAAAGTACACCCACATAAACTATAGTTCGTAGTATCAGCAGCAAACAGAGGCGAGGCTAAGTAGTAGCATGTCCCTATTATAACTGGGTAAAAAAATAAGAGCTTATCAAAAGAACAGTATCTCTGTTACATGATAAGGATGAACGTTTGCTTTTATGCATACTAGTTGACCCGTTGCGTCAAATGGCGCAGAGACCCATTGAATCCATGTTCAACATGAAAAGAAATTCCATGTTTTAGTTGTTTTAGTAGCGGCATGATAACAAATTTAACCCCCTTTAATAAAAAAAATAGAGTCTTGTTGTCTACAATATGAGATATACTTACACATTTTAATTTGGTAGTAGAGTCCCATTTCGAGACCATGTCATGTTGAAAAAATGTGTTTTTTTCAGTAATCTCCTGTTGCGCCAAATTGCGAAGAGACCCACTGAACACCATACGTGCTTTGAAAATATTCCATTTATCAGTAGGTTTAGTTTTGAGCAAGCACATATGGTTACTATTCTAACCACTCTACATAAACAAAATGAACGGAGGCTTGTATAAGGGTAACCAAAGTTCAAAAGAAAAAAGTGTTGTATGTGTTGTTTTTCTGATGATTTAGGTCTTGGAAGACCTGAATAGGCAAGCACAGTATTGCAAGTAAGAAAATGTGAAACATTGCTAATAACTTGCCTCATATACATGATAGTTTTAGGTCATACAAGAAGTGGGGTAAAGAAAAGCAGTCTATATGTGATGAAGCAAGCCTAAGTCAAATAGGTAATGCCCATACAACCAAATTCATTACAATGGATGGATTTCAGTCCTAAAACTGGAAAGTAAATATGCATAACAGAAGTGAATCGTAGAACGTGGTTTATACACAGCACGATAGTCTTCCTGTGAGTACAGCTT
Organism: Thinopyrum elongatum; assembly: GCA_011799875.1. Lineage (NCBI taxonomy): Eukaryota > Viridiplantae > Streptophyta > Magnoliopsida > Poales > Poaceae > Thinopyrum > Thinopyrum elongatum. The sequence continues at coordinate 274,376,611 of CM022298.1, forward strand.
CTACCACATATCGCCTGTAAAGAAAAGAAAAGATGACCATTTGTTATTTGTACTTATAATAGAGCAACATCACAACAGTTCTAGTTATCCACGCTGTTGCGTTGCATATATATAAGAGAAGCCGTGCATGTACCTAGCTAGAACGAATCAGACCATAGCATTTTTCAGACTCATTTCGTGTCCTCAGTTTCTCAATGCTGCTGTAATTGTAGTATCTTATCTCTGTTTTCACCGCGGATTTCATGAATCCTTTTGCTTCCATAGTAGCAGGGTCTTCTGACATGGTCTCATGTAATAGCCATACGGCTATTTTATCTCCAAAAGATAATGTTGGTGTATGGAAATAACAGTCATGCACATCATGCCACTGTCACATTTTGCTTCGATACTCAGCCACCGGTAGGCCCGAAGTTTGTAGAAGAATATCCAACATCATCCTGTGAGGTATTTTCACCATCGGTGGAGCACCCTGTAGGTTTTAATGGCATGCCATGAATTTGCAGAATTTACAGGGAAACCTAAGACATTTTAGAAATTACTTCATACCTAAGACATAGAAGAATTGGCATGCCATCCTCAACCTATATTCTTTGTAGTCACAATAAAAGCTATCGAATGTGGAGAAATAGGTATGCTAATTTATAAGACGATCGCTACAAAATTTGATTATTAGTAGATGATGCAGGACCCAGGGAAAGCTGATTACACATTTGTTGACTATCTATTGACCTGTGTTGTGATGATAGCATAGAATGACAATCAGAGTAATCGCTTAGCACTATTATTATATCTCAGGCTTCTCCTAGGTGTGTACCTATTTCTGAAACATACATAGGCTAGAGAGGGAATCCATGACAGAACGAAAAAAAATAGTCTCCTTTGTCCAAACTCCAAAGTAAATTAGTTAAAGAAGGATTCGAGAGCACCAACTAATAAGCAATTGCATCTATCATGATAAATAAGTACATCACATAAGGGACATCCAACATCTGCTTTTATAAGCTGCAATCATAGAACTGATTCTCATCCATTATCATCAAATTGAAAGAAAAATTACTCGTTAGTCGCTGGCCAGCCGCCGTGGTTGTATCATCGGGCAAGAAAGGAGGCAAAGGATCGATGTATGGTTTCGTCTGGTCGACAGGAAGACATATATAGTAATCAATGATACAACTGAAGATATATATAGAAGGTCCACTATTTGATCCAGCTGAAACATGTAACAAGCCTGCAGGCATCATCCAGACATATATATAGTAATCAATGATATAAGTTTATCACAATATCATCTCACAAGTAATAAAGGACTTGTGAACAAATGATTTAATGAAAAATCCTTGAATGCGCCAGCCTTAAGTAAAATTGTTTCTTTTAATGTTAGTTATTTATGTAGATGGTTCCAGATGAAGAAAATTTTGGCTCAACATCAAAGAATGGAACAGCTTCGCTGTTTTGTACAGCATTTGGACTGGTAATTTGGAACAACTGATTCAACTTCTATAATTTGACCCTGCTAGGATAATTTGGACTGCTGTACAAAATTTAAGAGTGGAACTAATTGCTCAGTTTCTAATTTTTTACTTGGAACATCCACTGAATAAGGTGACCTAATTCTCTGAAGCAACTAAAACAGTGCTTGGGAAAATGCTTACAAACAGTAGTACCAAGTTAAAGATCAAGTTGGACAGGGTAAGGTCTAAATGGCATCTCCCCTTACCTAAAAGTCAAAAAGATCTTAATGGCCTCATGATTGAATAAGATGTGTAGATGGAGAAACCATGCGTATGAAGCTGCTCAGTACAACTTAACTGAATTCACTAACTTGAGATAACAATGAAGAAAGAAGAAAACATTCATAAAATGCAGATTATCTCTTCTTTGAACATATTACACGACTCGGCATCTTCTTGTAGGAAAGAACAAAGCAAAGAAAGAAGGATAAAATTAAGAACAAAGCCATGAACAGAGCATCGAGGAATCAGTAGAATAATTTCAACTCACCCATGTATGCTTGCTTCCTATAATCACTGCAAATCGGAAGAATACCAATGCCATATGGAGATGCATAAATAGCAAGATAAGGAGGAGAATGCTTGCGTAAAAAGAGAACCACCCATTCAGTTACCATTTCTACCCTCTACACTTTCATGCCTCTTCCACGAGGAGGAGGCTAACTGAATAATATAGTACTCACTGTGATAGAATACTATTAGTTAAACACAACGTAATGTCAGGTTACTGGATTAATTGAAGGAACACTTAAGAAAACAAAAAGAACAGTAGCAGTCACATACCTGACTCCTCTCTGTTTCCAGCTAGGCATAATTATCCCAAAGAAAGGAAGCATAAATTACTGACACACAATGTTAGCTAGGCCAATGACATATATACATATGAAACCGACACAAAGGCTAGACCAATCAACCATTACTTCTGCTGTTGCACAAGCATCTAAGCATATTGAGAAAGGAACTTGACAAACTCATGAGAGCAGATAAAGCAAATACAAATTACTAACAATGACATCAGTTAATGGCATCACATCATTTGTGGTCCATATACCCCTGGAAAACACAATGACATCAGTTAATGGCATACACATATTTAAAAAAAATGGTGAGCATATTTTCACTAACAATACACACACCAACACCAAAATGAGAGAAACAGAATTAAGAATATGGCAAGTGAACTTGGCACCCGATAAATTTGACAGGCCAATATATGACAACTTGCCATGTTCATATGGCAAAAAGCGATACTTGACACAAATGAATTTATCTCTAAAAATGACATAAGGAATGTACTCGATAAGCATGCTAAGATACAGTCAAGCATCGGATGGGTCAATTTGATTCTGATATAGCAATCACACAAAAAATATAGTTCATAACAGCATGACAAGTGAGGTGAAAGCATTGATATATCTGAACACTTCACCTTTTTACTGAGAATTAATATTTGTATGCTTTTTCCACTTGCGAAATATTTGTATTCTTTGACCATGATATATTTTGTCTAAGCAGACGATGATATACTGAACTTACTGACAAGTGTCAAACTTCTTGATTTATTAGAGATCTAACCGAGGAATATACAGGGACAGTTAATAACTTTATCGCTGCAATGCGCGTGTACTCTTACACAACAAGTGCCGATCATCAGTCCCAACACTGAAGATTCATTTCATTTTTATCATCATTTTATCAAGAATAGATTAATGCAACAAATGATGCATGTCAAAACGCAAAACAGATTAACCAAATGAACTACTTACGCTCTGGCAAGGTCAAGAGCTATCTGTATACCCTGTCTTGGGATATATGGGTCAGCAACAGCATACTACCTGTAGTATTGTCCAGGCTAATGAGGTAAGATTATCCACTACTGAATTACTTCTCATTTTGCCTTTCAATTCAAGTGCTTACAGGATAACACATGCATTTTTTTTCAACCTTACAACAGTCCAAATTTTTTGAAAGAGAGTTTAAATTGATTTCTTTTGCGAGCGATGCGTACATACAGTTTGGGTAATAGGTGAACGCAAAACAACAACTCCTTGACGAATCAGTAATCAAATGTAACGAAATGCTTAGGTGAGAAAGATGGTTCAGCCTGTGTCTGAATCATTCAGCCTCTCATTATTTTGAGCAAATAGGCTCAAGACAAGGTATCATCTATCAGCCTGCTTAAGTGAGTTTCGTAGTGGAGTGTTCCTTGCAGTTCGGATGTCATGCAAACACCAAATGAGTCTAGTAGCCTAGGCCATCTTCTAGGCGATAACTAAGTTAAGATAACGTTTTTAACATTTGGAAAAGGGACACATAGCTCAGGAGCACACCACGGATTCTTGCTCATTCAAATAAAGAGCTTTTTCTCACTTGCTCTATTATAATGTGATTGATAAATCACGTACTAAGTGTGTTGAAAAGAGAAGTTATTTTGCAGTCAAATAAAAAAGGCGAGTAATCCAAACCAAACCAAACCAAGAGCTGAGGTGGCGACGAACACTCACCTCGATCTTGTCGAGCTTGCCCTTATTCAGAACCTTGAAAAGGGTGAATCCAGCGGGCGTACAAAGACCAAAAATTGCAAAGACATGAGAAATGATCAGCATGGCAATATTGTTCAGCAGTCAAACAGTCCCAAAATGATACATTGAGAAATCTATATTGGCCTATAACACATGAATATTCCAACGTTAGTCCTATCTGAAGCCATCTTCAGTTGAACAGAGAACCAATAATATGATTCATCAGAACCAAATGCTTTAACATCCACATTCCCCTACACCAGATAAACGACACTGAATCAGCAAAGCGTAGTGCTTAAAAGCATAGCCAGAACATGTTCACACAGCAGGACAACAAGTTCAACATTTTTGAATGATTCGTAGATTTAGCAGTTGATAGCCAAATCAGCAGCATAGATCATAACCAAGATTACACACCTATGCATTATACCAAACCTCCCGCGCCAGATCTGATCCCTACAACACGAAACCCCAAACGTGTGAGCAGATCGGGCCAAGAGAAAAAAGGAACACACACTGAAACGGAAAGGGATCGTGAGACAGGACGGAGACCTGGAGGTGGACGTTCCTGTGCAGCGCCGCCGCTGGCCGTGGTGGCTTCCCTCGCCACCTGCTCCTCCAGTTCTCGTGCATGAAGGACAGAGATGGAGCCGGGTCGGGCTGCTCCTTCCCCTTGTCCCGGCTGCTGCGCTGCTAGGCGCGGAGAGAGAGAGAGGAGGAGGAGGAGGAGGAGCAGCAGCAAGGGCGCAGCGAGGAGGCAAAGACGGGCGGCGTACCTCCTTCATCTTCGTCACAGATGCACCCCACCATGACTGGAGCTGCTCTTCTCCGGCACGGATCCACCATCTGTGTGCACCTACGGTGGTGGGGGGGATGGGTAGGAGGCCATGGAGAGGCTCCTAGTGCAAAGGCCATGGCGAGGAGCGAGGAGGAGGAGGGAGGGGCTGTGGGGATCGAGGGGAAAGGGGCTAGGGTTGTGTGGCGGCTGGTGTGGAGCGGGACGACCAGGGAGAGGATGGGATTGGGTGCGGTGCGACCGTGCGAGCGCGCGGAGCGGATTGGGCAAAGCGTTTTGCACGCAAAAACGGGCAACCCAGCAAATGAGTGCATGGCGCGAGCCCATCCATCACGAAAATGGGTTTTACTGCTGTGAAGATCCAACGGTTCAAACGCGTCCGAAGGCAGATCCGACGGCCAACGAAGCCCTAATCGGGGGAGCTCCGTGGAGGCGAGTTGCCCAGCCACCTTATTGGTTTAAACTAGTTGACCCGTTTGCGCCAAATGGCGCAGAGACCCGCTAAACCCATGTTCGCGATGAAAATAGTTTGGTTTAGTCGATTTCGTTGTGGACAAGCACATATGGTAACAAATTTAATCTCTTTTAATAAAAAGGAACGGTGTCTTTCTCTCTACAATGAGATGTGCATACATATTTCAGTTTGGTAGTACCTGACCTCTATTCTAATAAATCATATTATAACACCGTTAAATAGCAGCTGATGGAAAGAAGGAAACACCGTTAGATTTTTCAACAAATAATCTGCAGCCGCTATTTTTTTGGGCAATTACTAATATACCCAGCGTCCATGTGTATAGGAATTATTTACACAGGTCCCCAAGGCATGCTCAGAGTCTATTCTATGTTCTATAGATAGCTCAGCTATGCAAGAATTAGCAGGGCAGTCTATTCTATGAGATTCAGTCAAGGTGTTGATATCAATTTTGATAACAGCGATCATACATGTGCGTGCCATATCCACTGGGAAATGGACTGAACTACTCGGCCCCCAATATTTCATACTGAAAATCAGTAGAAACTAAAAAGAATAAATTGTAATTTGTTTTGGTAGAAACATATTTCACATTAATTTTAATTAAGCGGAGCAGGGGAATGCACCTCACCTACTGGAATCACCCTCGCCTGAAAGAAATATAGCCCCGTTCCACCCTGAATATGAAGCAAAAGGACATAATGAGACATGGTGAACCTGTAATGAATGAATGAATATGTTTATCACGTTGTTAAATTCAAGTTTGAAATAAAAGTGTATTTGTATAACATGTACAAACCAGCTAAGGAAGCATTGTTTTAGGCTAAAATATGGTTATCTCGATGAGAATTTTGATTAAAAAAGAAATTAAGGACATATATTTTTAACACCGTTTGCACCAAACTTTTATTTTCCATATGCACGAGAAAAAGAAATCTGTCTGTGTACTACAACCATCGAGCTTGTCTATCCCCTTTTCTTCCTCGGTTCTTCAGCTGGGCAAGAGAAGCATTTACAGAGAGGCATACTCAACAAAATTAGAGCATGTTTAGTACCTCAAGAAGAGGTATGTTCGAAAGGTCATCGTTGGATGAAAGAACCAATGGCAATGGTTGCACCCCATTTCTTTGGATGTTTTCTATATGCTTTCAAAGTTGCATATAACACTGCTTAAAAGCCCATGAACAAGATTACATAAGCAACAGGAAAAGTCATTAACAGCATCAGATATGCTGTTCATGTAAACATATATGGCACAGATAATAAATAAAGACTTCTAATGGAACGATCATTAAGTCTTACACACAGGCCTGGTTAACCCTTAGTCTGAACCTGGTTCAAACAGAAAGGAAAAGTACACCTCGGTTAATTGCTGCTGGCAGGACACACAAAAGGAGCAAAATATACCGTGATTCCGAAAGGTTTAGCCTAGGATGCATTTTGTATGGCATCAACCTAAAAACCTCTTCTTATGGCTCTGAACTTCTTCTCCGACTTGATCACTCTGCGTCTGAGCCTTTCTGCCACCTTCTCAATGTTGATAAGAGGTCCATTGATAAGTTGATCTATGGGTTCTTTCCCAGATGATTTATTCAGCGCTGTCACGTTCGATATATGATCAGAGAGCCCGTTCACGTATCTTGCTAGAACGAACCAGCCCATCGCATTGTTCTTGTTCTTGTATTTGGCTATCATGAGTTTGTTGTTGATGGTTCTGGTTTTCATCTTCATCTTTTGCTTGTTTTTTTTAGCTATAGCTAGCTCATGCTTCAGGGACTCATTTTCCTTCTTCAGCATCTTCATGGTGCTGTAGTTGTAGTCTCTCATCTCTGTCTTCAATATGCATTTTATGTATCCTATTGCTTCCATAGCAGCTGTGTCCTCTGACATTGCATATTTGACAGATTGCACTCCAGGGATAGCCATACGACTGCTATTATCTCCAACATTCGACGCAGGCGTGTGGAAAAAAACAGTCACACATACTCTAGCGCCACCACATTGCTTGCTTCGATATTCTGCCGGTGGAAGGGCCAAAGATTCTAAAAGGACATCCAGCATCATCTTGTAAGGGATCTTCACCATAGGTGGTGTGGCATGTGGTATTAAACGCATGTTATTAATTGTAATGATGTGAAAAGGAAATCGTTGTATAATATAGAATGAGCTATTTGTTTTTTAGTCAAAAGACAGAGTAACTGGAAAACTATGCCTAAAGTTGTGGGTTGTGAATCTAGTATCTATCAGAACCCATCGCCTCACAGCTATGTACATAATTATAAAGCAGGACCTAGAAACATTAAGAGTTATGCTTCTGTTTACGGAAGTATAAGAGGCAGTACCCAAATATCCATAATTAATCGGCCAAGTTCATCATTAGGTAGATCATGAAAAAATCTATGCAAGAGATAATTAAATGGCTGTAATCCGAACCTCTGGACCATGCTGTGAATTCTCATATTCAGTGTACCATGCTGCATACAAGGATAAGTGGCTGTGGATCTCTTGTGGGCATGCTACCTCAGCTTGCAGCTGTCAATTGCAACAGTAAGAGCATACACCAAGAAAATTATTCTATTTATAAAAATGTTTTTGTTTTTGGTGAGGAAATAACCTCAGGCTGCTGCTCTTCAGGTTGGTTGTTGGTCGAATACTCTTCACCTGGAGAAAACTCGCTATGTATCTGCTCTGCATCCACTGGCAGCTCCTGTAAAAGTGGTGATATGGATCAAGTGTTGTTCATAGTTCTAGTTCTAACTAAAATAAAAAAAAGAGTACACTAATTTGCAGCTTCATCACCAAATCGTGAGGCAGTTACCTGTGGTTTTCTTGAGTACTGCTCCTGGTCATCACGCGCTGAAAGAGAGAGAGGAGCATAGCTCAACAAATTTGCTTGCTTTTCCGTGGACGAAGCCATTGCTACAGAAGATGTGAGAAAGAGAGCTCTGTCGATCTAGGGTTCCAAAAAGGAGTACTCTGTCGATCTAGGGTTACAACTGGCTTCTCTTAATAGTATTTATATGGGCAGTCTATGGGCCTTTTGTCTGGGCTGCTGTCTCTGGGCCCATACACCAAAACACCCAAGGCCTTCTGTAGTAGCCAGAATTCTATAAGCAAAAAGTAGATAAATGTGCACACTAATTCATGATATTAAATAAAACTCAGGTGAAGCAGGTAATACAATTCTCTAGATGGATTACGCAGTGAACACCTAAGGCGTTAAATAAGCATATTAGTCTAAAAGTCATAATACATCGCGGTACATTAAAGTTGTGCCATGACAAGCCATTCCTAAGAGATAGCAAAATACTGTGAATTCCTGCGTTGTCCAGTCTATAATATTTTCCTTGGGAAGCACCATGGATTTTATTTTGTAGCCTCATTGCTGTAAGATTCCTGTTAGCAATTAAAAAACAATCTTAATATGATATCATAAGAACCTATTAGCACGATATATGAAACTGCTCATGCATGCATTATACCTTAGTCTCTCGGCATGTTTGGAGGCTCAACTGTTATCTTTGCACGCCGTGTATACAGGGGCATGTAATGATGTCTAGTATGCATATAGTCTGATCGACATCCTCTAGGTGTTATGTAGACGGTGATGTAGTCCGGGATATCGATCACACTGTCAACCCATCCCAAGCAGCTATACTTATTTGTATCTATCAAGCCTTGTCCAGGAATATCAGTCCCTTCGACTAAAATGAACGGGCTAAGCAGTTGGCTTGCTATCTCATACTGGAGGAGTCCAATTGGAGCTTCACCTATAACAATGCGAACAAATCGGGAAAGAGAAGTCTGCTCGCCACCATAAGAAGGAGACCAAGGAATAGCGCTGAAGATGCGGCCACCAAGTTCGATGTGTCCCCTAGCAAGAACACCTGATCTGAATGCTGCAAACGTTGCAAACTGAACATCCCCTCGATAGCGCACGAGGAAAGCATCAAAGCTAATCGGCTCCACATTAATATATCTAGATGCTGGCACGTGCTGAATTACTGCAGAAAACAGTTCTCCTCTGCTGATGGGTTCAGCACCATCACTTTGTTTGAGGATTATAGAGTGTAATAATTCCAGGAATCTATCGGGGTCAACCTCCGTGTTTTGGAGGAAACAATGCGGTGTAGCAGCACTAATGGTGTTGTTTTGAGCATCTGGTATAGGCGGCAACAACTCAGCTGCTCTCAGCTTCTTCTTAAATGGGTTGTTAATCACCCTAATAAGCACGGTAAACACGTCAAGGTGGATTCCTTCTGCTCTGTTTGTTGGATCTCGGAACCTGCGTCTAACCTTGATTTTCATCTGCAATGGTACATTCTCTGGTGTGTCTGTCCAGCAAATGGATCGAAAAGTTAAAAGATCTTTGTAGGCCATTGTGTCAGGGTAAAGTTCAGAGACGACACAATATGGATGCAAGATAAAATCTGCTGTTTTGAATGTCCAAAGGTGCAGCGGCAGGTTTCTTATCTCAACCAAGATTTCGGACCCTGCATGGTTATCATGCGAATCATAACTGGGAGTGCCACAGTACGTTATTTCTTCATCTGCACATTGGGTGGTAAAATGTATGTCACCCAGGCTAAGCCTCTGTTCGGACTGAAGAAACTGCACTGCCTGGCTGTACTGTGGCTTGTCTGGGATGCTAATCAGAAATTCCTCGTCAGGAGTATCCAAAGAAAAAACATCGCCATCTAGCTCAAAAGCTTCAGCTAGTGCATCATGAAACCTGTTTCGTGCGGCTCTATTATCAGGAGAGAAAATAATTCCAAAATGATAGTGGGTCCGGATCTCTGGGCATTTTGTTTCACCATATGAAATAAAAGCTCTTGTTATATTTCTTCTAGAAGAGACAGGCGAGGATGAAACTCCTAACAGGATTATAAAGTAGTTTAGGGTCAATCGAGATGCTAGCTTAAGCGTTGAAAAAAAGCAAGCAAATCGATTCAAGAACGTAAGAGCATCGGCGCACATAGATCAGCAGTCTAGAATGGAACTTGCCTGTGGTCAGAACCGTGGCTTGGGCTGCAGCTTTGCTGGTCGAAGAAGGCGACGTCATCAGCCCAGAGCATCAAGATGCGGCGAGCTAACAAACCCTAGAAATGGATGTGCTAGGGATTTTGGCGGCGGCGTGGGTGGCTAAAGGAAGAGAGCGAGCAGGACAGCAGGTTATGGGGCGCAGCTGGCAGCTTCCGACAAGGTATCCAACGCTAGCAAAAGGGCAGAGCACACAGACCACACCTTTCCAGCCACACAAAGATAAGGCAGAAAGGGCCAAATGGGCCAAGACCAAAGCAGAGGCAGCCCAGAGGCTTCAATGGCACGAGATATTAAGAGGAGCAACAGAGAGCAAAAAGCCTTCAAAGAAAATAGAGAGCGAAAAAAAATGAAATCAAAATGAAAAACATTCGTCTCAAGAAGAGCAAATAGCTTCTAAGCTATGAAGCAGCATATCACACACAGAAACTTAAACAAGAGCTTAACAGCATACACACAATAAGTTCAAGTTCGCTTCATAATATAGGGGAGTTTTGTTTTTGCCTTGCTTTGACATAGCCATCTGGGCAGCCAAAGACTTTGTTCAGACACACACACATAGCATAGGGGAGTTTTGAAGCATGCTTGATAAGAAGCATATAGTTACAGTAAAGTTTATGCAAGAGGCATACACGTCAACGGGCTCTGCTTGTAGCTGGTCAAAGAGCATTGGGATGGAGCGTCGTCGATAGCGAAGCTAGTCGCACAAACATCATCTTTCTCCTTCGCGCTGAGGAGAAGTTAATATACATAGGATAGATAGCCTACAGTGGAATGCAAAGTCTTAAGAAATTAAGCCCAGGTATGGTAATAGGAAAATGCATCTAACAACAATACTACAGAACAGACTTGTGGTGTACCTATAGGTAGTTTACTTCTGCATGGCTAGCGCAAAGCAGTCACTGCTTTGTTTTCTTTCCACCAGCAGTTCCTTTTCCAGCAACAGAGCTCCTTTATTCAAAGGTGTTATAGTTAAAGATGAACAGCTAGGATGGCATATACGTACAAAGTACGGTGAGATAGATACACAGAATAATAAGATGTACCTTTTGTTTTTGGGCACTTGAGCCTTGTCATCCTTTCCTTCAGCAGCAGCTGAAGGATCTTCAGCCTTGTCATCATAGTTCTCCTGGTGCACCCAGCATATAAATTAGGTTGATAAGAGAGGAACATGATATGTCGATATTCAAAGGTAATTAAACTATTCTTAATATGTTTGAGCTGACACGATTAGCTAGACATCTTCAATAGAATTCCTCTATGCTTATCGATATTTGTCATCTTCATAAACTAAACATACAATAGCAGGTATGTTTCTTTGAGTAAGATAAGCATCTGGTTTTAGAGTTGCACAGGTAAGCAAGGCATGCTAAAAAGGTAGCAATTATTAATGAGCGCCCAAGCGAGCTGCTTTCTTCTAAGACGTAAAACACGTGCATTCATAGGTATTTGCATGAGGGGTATAAAAAAGATTACCTCGTCTGCTTCGGCAGGCTTCTTCTTAGTCTCTTCTGGCAGAGTAGTTTTCTTTTCATCACCGAGAAACAAGACACGCCTGGCACTGCCGGTTGGGCATGGTGATTTGCACAAAAGAAAACACAAGCATGAGGGCATTCAAGTAATTGAAAATATCGTAGCAGTCTGTTTCAAAAAGGCATACCCTGGAGATGCAGATGAAAGGAGACTGGCATTGAGCTTTGAAGTTGGTGTGCGCGCCTAAGTGTCAAAAGGCAGTGAGAAGAATTTAGTCTTCTGGCATTGAAATTGAACAAATAGTGTAATAGAAGGCAAACTAACACAGGCACTTACCCCTCCTATCGGTGTCTGATAGCCTATGGCAAGGCTCCCTGATGAGCTGCCAGGCTGTGCCTGCTGGATGCTTGGTGTATTGGGTGTAAATAGCTCAGAAGGCACTGGACTGTCAATGAGTGAGGCAGAAGATGATGCTCCAGAGGTCCCGGGGACACAGTCAAAGGCAGATGAGCTTAACTCAGGCTTGTAGGTTTCCATAATTTTCACAACCTGGAACGACAGCTGCGTGCTTGTGGTTGCAAAGCTTCTCTTTGAAATGGACACAAGAAGCTTATACTTCTGCCCAACAACTTGTGTAACTTCTGGTGGTGCGATCCTGTCAACCATTGGCACACGAGCTATCTCTTGGATGGTTAAAAGTCCTGGGTTTCTAAACTTCAGTAAGGTGAGAAGTGGCTTCCCTACAGCTGCTTTTCCAACTTTATCAAACATAATGAACTCAGCCTCAGCCACGTCATCACGTGCAAAGAGAGAAAGACAGTACCTGCACATGGCATGAATATAATGAAGATTCTGATGAAGGACTGGCAGAATACGGAAGAGGCGGGTCTAGGTAAATATGCTAGGAAGCTTGAGAAAACACTTGGCAATAAACGGGAGAAACACCATGCAGAGGGTTAGGAAGGAACATATGTTTCCTGTGCATCTTTGGTTGAGCAGTTAGGGTTGGTGCATCGGTACTGTGACGACGCAAGCATTGTTGAAGTCTTGTTGCAGGTAGAGCATGAGAAGAACCACCAGCGCTGATCAGGATTGAGCCTTTCGACAGTAACAGTACATATGAATCGCTTTTCCTGTGGGAACAACACAATCTGCCATTGAGCAAGCGAATGACAAAAGGGAAAACAACGTCTAGAAGAAAAGATAGCAAGCATACCTCGTTTTCATAAGGGTTGAGCTGAAGGAGGTCCGACACGGTCATTTCAATTGGATCAGCATAGACACGGGTGGGAAATGCACCCTCAACCAAAGCACCATTGTTATCGATAGGCTTGAAATCAGTCCCAAGTCTAATTTAATATGGAACAAAGGAGGTAGTCAGTACTACAGTTAACTAAGTAGCATTACCCTCACAGACATTGCTAAAATAAGAAGCAGCAAATTAGGAAGCACATAGAAATCACCTGTTGCGGAAGTCATTTATGACAGGCAGATCCTCATCGATGTACCAGCGGCAAGCAGAACTACCACTAAGCCCTTTAACACCTGCATATTTATTAAACAACACAGAGGACTGAGAGGGCATATCAATTATAGTATTAGTAGCCTCTATTCTGTAAACTATTTACTGTGAAGTCGTATAAGGCGCCATAGCCGGAGCACACGTAAAGTAACTACCTTGATTCATTTTAGGCAATGTTCCTACAAAAATTGCAATCACAGCTTGCTTTTCATCCCTTGCTCGCACTGCCTCTCCCTCAAACTCAACTGCTCGATCACCCCAGAGGACCAGCTTTATCTCCTGGCCCCTGAAGGATTCATACGATGCACAGATTAATAAATAAACGAAGGAACTGGTATGCCAAAGGGGTGTACGCGTAATAAAACAGCAATTTCACTTACTGTAAGTCTGCAAGGACTATCGTCCTTGTGTTTGATGGTTCTGGCTGATGCATTGAGTGGACAGGAATCACATCAGAAACGGCAGTAATCCTTCCAATGACATCTTCAAATTCAAAGAATCCACATAAGCATTAGATTTTGAACATTTCAGGAGCATATGTTTTTTTGGGGGAGGTATTCAACAGCACAACCTACCAAGGAAACGAGCAGGTGGCCCAGATGGCTTTTGGATGTCCTGAAATGGGATCAGATTATAGGTGCAGAATGGGTAATCTGCCTCCAAGCCTGGGCGCAACACAGCCCTGCTGAACCTGGTGAACTGGATCATGAAGGGACTCTCAACAGCCCTAAAAGTAGTCTTTGCTTCAATGCAGTTGAAGCTACTCATCATGTAGACCTTTCCTTCTTCCAGCTCATGCTTCAGCTCCTCTGCTGCCTGAGCCGGTATCTGCACATACATATGGTTGCCCTGGGAACCAAAGCAGCAATTATAAAGGTGTTCTAGGTTCAACATGGCCACATAGCAATTAGCTTAGGTATGTACATTGCTTACCTGGCTATCAAGAACGACCAGGTCCATGTGCTTGATGGGCCCACTGTCAGTTCCTCCGCGATAAAACCACAGGCGAGAAACAAGGACAGAAACAGTCCACTTCCTACTCTGGTTGTGTATCTCAGAAAGTAGTTGATGCGCCATCTGCAAAGACAAACACGTAGTTGCTTAGAAAGATAAGAATAGGCATTGAAGCGAGCACGGTCACACAAATGGCATCATATTCAAATGTATACAGAAACATAGCAGCATTACATAAAGCATAGTAATATAATAGCATACCTGACTGAAGGAAAACGAACAAACACACAAAGCAAACCTTCAAAATGCACTTAACACGTAGATATAGGCGGGAATAAAGAACAAATTATGCAGAGACCAATATTGGTCTGCAAAATCAAGTAGAACATAGATAGCATCCTACGCAATAGTAAACGATAGGGAAAGTAGTATTTACAGCCAAAAGCAGCTCACAAAATAATACGTAACGTAGATGCTATTTTAATGAGTGAAAAATCTCAGAGAAAACAGTGTTTCTAGTCTGAGATCCAAGTGTGCCATCTTCATTTTCAATAAGTATTTTCAGGTTTTTCTTAGAAGTCACACGAGAGACCGCGACATAAAACTGGCCATGAGTGAAAACAGGGCTCTTCAGGTATAACCCCACAGCTGAAAGAGTTTGTCCCTGGCTTTTATTAATGGTCATGGCATAAGAAACCCTGACCGGAAATTGGCGACGATGCAAAGTAAATGGCCACTTAGGATCCTTTGTGGTCAAGCAAATTCTTGGAATGTATACAACATCACCGATATTAGAACCGGTCATAATAATAGCCTCTATGACCTTTTCACCAAGATTAGAGACAATCAGACGAGTACCATTACAAAGACCAGTCGACTGACTTAAATTTCTAAGAAGCATGATGGGCACACCCTTTTTCAAAACCAGGCTATGTCGAGGGAAGTTGTTAATTTTAATTGTGTTCAAGTATTCAACAGGATAAAATACATCCATGTTACGCATTGCATCTGCAGTATTTCCTATAGAATCATAGCTTAAATATTCCCTCTCAGCAGAAGGTATTAAGGTCAGCATATGATCATTAACTTCCTGAGCTAGATCATTCGTTGTTGTTAAGATAGCTCTTTGGCGCAGATACTTTGGGTTAGAGCAGTTTTTAGCAAAGTCTGTATACACAGCACGAACAATAGCATCTATCCTATCATCCTCAGAGTGGACCAGCATGTCATCAGGAACTGTTATCCAACTTGGCTCACACTCCCCTTGCCGAGCCACAGAAGGCTCTGTGCCATCACCAACACTCAATACCCAGCTAGCAAAAGAAGCCGCTTCAGCCTGTAAAATAGGATCTGTTGTTTGAACAGCCAGGCGCATGTTTATGTTAAGGTGAAGAACTTCTATAAAATGCCATAGAGGTGAATTTGTTATAGAAGCATTAATAATCTGGGAGCGAGTACCACCTTCTATAACCGGTAAAATTTGCCTTAAATCACCACCCAAGACCACAACTTTACCACCAAAAGGCATTTCAGCCAATGAAGGATCATTAGCAGATAAAATATCACGCAAACTACGATCCAGGGCCTCAAAGCACCTACGATGAGCCATCAATGCTTCATCCCAAATTATTAGTGCAGTTGATTCAATCATTTGTGCTAGCTTGCTAGATCTTTTTATATCACATGTTGCATTATCATCTAGACAGATTGGTATTTTAAACCTAGAATGAGCAGTCCTACCTCCAGGAAGAAGAAGTGTTGCAACCCCAGAAGACGCAACTGTGAGAACAACTCTTTCCTTACCTCTAAGATAAGCAATGATAGCACTCCAGAGAAAAGTTTTCCCAGTCCCACCATACCCAGACACAAAGAAAAATCCTGGCTTCTCAGATATAACCCTATCAATAATACTCTTGTAAGCTAGAAGTTGATCTGAATTTAATTTCTTGTACATTGCCTCTGCTTTTATAAGCTCGCCTTTAGGATCAGTACATAGCTCATCATCTATCATGGCATTCTCATGTGAGACATCATCATATGCAGTTTTCAGTGGCAGGTTGTGATCTAGAATATTAGATCCATTTTTAGCAAATAGAACAATCAATTTATCAAGTAGAATGTCTCGCAATTCATGAGGAGGCACAACATGTTTATCATCACGATAGGAGCGCTTTATGTTGTGCTCGATATCCTGAGCCAAATCCAACCAATATTTTTCAAAAAAAGCACTTTCATTATTAACCCCACAGTGGACAATTATCGTAACAAAAAGCCTACGTAGCTGATCCCCCATACCCCAGGTTAAAGCCTCATCAAACGCATTATACCATTCAAGATCATCTCCAAGCAAGCCCCTAGCAGCACATGCCTCTTTGAAGGTCTCATACACAGTTCCATTGTAGGTCCTAACATCAGCATAAGACTTTGCACCTTTAACAACCATCGGCAGCATTCTTAAATAGTAAAGCTCTCCAGTTGTAGGATGCACATGATAAATTCTACCTATCCTATAGCTCGAGGTCTTAGGAACCCACTGTTTTCTGTCTGTTAGCCAAGTCCATTTGGTTGGAAAGTCACAATAAGTAAGAGACCTAGCATTTGGATGAAATCTATTAGCTACAAACCATTCTGTTAGCATTGTTTTCTGCAGCCATGCATTGCCAGCAACCGACCTTAGGTCTGCCTTTACATTGAAAAGCACTGTGTGTTTATTCAATAGATGAGCAGGAAGTCTTTCAACAGAAGGCATTTTACTGTGTATTTCAAAGCCATATATTCTCCAACATCCATCCTTATCACATATATAGCGACATTCTTTGTATTCCAGTATTTCATCAATCTCAGCACCATCCTTGTTTTTAATGGACTCAAACAAGGTCTTCGAAAAATCGGGGCCCTTGGTGACATACTTGTAAAGGTACTTGATTACATGTGTTTTATTGCACCACTCAACATTAAGATGTGCCTAGTATTTTTTTAGCATAATTAAGTTATAAGGAACAACATGCCTGTTATCAAGCCTTACTTTTTTTTTCATCACGAAACGACTGTTGTCTGGATGACTATATATAGGGAACCCACTATCGTCTATTGAGGTTTCGTTCTGGAATGGCTTAGGGAATTTTTTCGAACAGAGACCATCCTTCATGCAAGGGCACTTACTATTATCCTCACCGCACGGACCGTGCATCATGTGTTCAGAGACAAGAGCATATCCAAGAGGATCTGCTACAGGATCAGGAATTTCTGCTGATATAAAGGAATCAATTAAAGCAGGACTAACCTCCCGTTTTTTCGTGTTAAGCCAAATTAGTATATGAGCATGAGGAAGTCCTCTTTTCTGGAATTCCACAGTATGCAGCACTGTAAACAAAGAAAAACCAGGATTCACTACGTGTCCAGAGCGCAGGAAAGGAAAGAAAATAAAGCGGAGCAGTCGCAAAGCATGCATTACCAGCCACGACGGGGCCAAATGCCTCTCCAGACTTGATGTCATGAAGATACTCGTTCAGTTTCATGTGGTATACTCTAACCGGAAGATCGGGCCTATCTGAAGGTACTTGGCCAGGTTCAGAAGACAAGGCCTCAATGATCTCACCCCATTTGGGATTACAGGTGAAGGTGGTGAAAAGATCTGGTGGGCCAAATACACGCGAAATAGCTACTGCGTCCTGGAAGTTCTCAATCATATAACGCCGGCCACCGGTAAAAGAAGACGGAAGTATGTTCTTCTTGCCAACAGAACCCGCATTTGTCTGCCCTTTTCCAACGGCATCAACAATCCCTTGCAAGTTCTCTGCCCTACGATCATCCTGAGCCTTCATGATAAAGTGCAGTCTCCACTCGTCTATGCAAGCGCGTGCATCCACAATAGCCTGTGAGGAGAGCAAACCACAACAAAGGTATGGATTATGCTGCTCTGGTCTGTAGTGGAGGCAATAGGAATAATAATCCTGCATAGTAAGTCTGGTTCTTTTGGTTGTATCAAGAGGGTCTGAACCAATATATCTAAGGCCAAGTTGAAACCCACGTTCTCCATAGGGAAAGAGGAGAGTATACTGGAGAGGCATGTACGAAGTCTGTAACGAAGATATCTGCTGAAGTTTGTCATCTCTACCGTGTATTATTATGTCACGACAAGCAGCCTCCACCGTAAACTCACCGACCATTAAAGCTGCTAGCTCGTCTGTTGTAGGAAGACTAAACTGAGGACTATCAGATTCTCCAGGAGCAATCAAACGTATGGCTATGTCAGCATGTTTATTGACCTCTAGTATTTCCCTAGCAGATCGAAACGTTTTGACAAAAGAATTGTGTGTGTCAAGCATGTGCATCAGACCTTCAACAATGGACTCATCTAAAGCACCATTACACTTTTCACCCTTGTCTAAAGCCCGAATCCTGTTTTGGATCTCATTCTGGGTATTATATATATAGAGTTCAGCATACTTGGGGGTGTTTCCATCCTTAGGCCAAAGAGACCCTATTCGATGACAAACTTGACCATTTATTTTGAAAATATTTGGGCCCTTACCATCATTTACCGAACGATCAATGTTAGTTCCCATGGAAGTAAATGCAAAGAGGCAGTTGTATTGACGTATCTTTTTTATAAATTCTTTGCTACGGGGAGGCCCATTGTATCTCAATAACTCAGACAGAAACAACGGTGGCTTTTTAAAAGGTGTAATAAACACCTTACCAGCCTTGCAACATTTGTTGTAAACTACCCGCCTCAGTGTGATAGCGGACTCTGACTTCACCCTCTCCTCGAACCAGAAGACTGCATCACACCTGGGACATTTATAGTCTCGGCCACCGTAGAAAGATCTCTTTCGGTACCCAGCTATAAATTGATCTTGCTTCAGTAACAGTAGCACAGAAGCAATGTAGCATAACATAGCTTCCATGAAAATCAACAGCGAGCATACCTTTTAGTATATCTGCCTCCTCAGGCGTGAACCCAACCCAATCAGGCTCTAAGGGTGATTGAATAGCAGGCCCGTCTCCCCTAAGCCTATCGACGTTCACCCTGCACCTCTTCCTATTACGGGCCGTAATCTCTGGACTAAGAACCGGGAAGAAACCATCATCTAAGAAAAATGCAGGCCATGTCACAGGCACGAAGAGATATCAGTGGAGTGCAGAAGGCACACCACTAAACCACATGAAACTTAAATTAAAACAGGTTATCATACATTCTCTTTTGGGCAGGCCTGAGGATATATAAGATAATGGCGGTCCAGAATAAGATAGCCTCCGACGAACAGAGCGGCATGGAGGTGGCTGCTGGTTTGCTGAACTGGCCTTCCGAACAACGGAGCGCCGTGGAGGCATGATATTCAGAGGGACGACATAAACATCGATGACAAAGCACTGCAATAAGAACGCAACAGCAGGAATGAAATAGGAAACCTAATCAAAACAGCGATAACCGAACAAAAGAGGCCCTCTAAACACTGGCAAGCAACACACTGAAAAGCAAGAGCCAAGAACCGAGAGGAGAGGTAACATTGTGAAAAGACCATACATGGCACCCTATATTTTTTTATCCTTAAAAACGAAAGGAGAGGCAACAGAGAAATATTTTTTTCCTACCAAATGAATAGCCAAGTCCAACAAGGCATGGGAAAAAAATGTAAGAATCAATAAACAAGGACCAAGAGGTAAGAGCCAAACAACAAAACCATGGAAAAGGCATCAGAAGCATACATTGCCCCTTCATGAAAGTAGAGAGAACCCAGCAGAAGCAAAAAAGAATTGTTTTTTTTATTGCAGGTCGGGCATGATCAGAGATGAAACAATGTCACGTACAAACCAAGCACGCAGGCCTGAAAAGACACCTAGACAGAACGGAGAGACGACAGGAGACGGGAGTACAACAGGCCCCAGT
This sequence comes from Thinopyrum elongatum, assembly GCA_011799875.1. Classification (NCBI taxonomy): domain Eukaryota; kingdom Viridiplantae; phylum Streptophyta; class Magnoliopsida; order Poales; family Poaceae; genus Thinopyrum; species Thinopyrum elongatum. Next base: position 274,396,797 of record CM022298.1, read on the forward strand.
CAAACTGAGACTGAAGAGGGACAGTAGACTGCAAACGAAGCAACTCGCTCTCTAGACGCATTATGTGACGAACAGCAGAGACTGCAATAACCATGGATGAACGGGTAGATCCCCTATAAGCCATCATACAGTCGTAATTATAGTCACGGATTACAAATCCATATAGACCCTGTAAAAAACGTATAGCTTGCAGAGCAGCCTGTTCATAAGCCTCCACGAACCCAAACGAAGCAGGGCTCCAAAAAAACTCTCTTCGCGGCATTGTACCAGAGCCATCCCCGGGAAGCTCCAACTCTACCCCAACAAGGACAGAACCATCCTCTGCTACCTCACACAAATATAACAGGGACGGCAAAGCGCATTGAGTCACCACGGCTTCCAAAATAGGTATAATGACAGATACAAACGCACACATCCTGGTAACACACAAGAACTAAATACAATAAAGCACGCGACACCCGGCCATTCCCGGCACACACAATGAAAAGATTAGCAGTCCACACAACATGATAGCAGACACAGAAATCATAGTAGAAAAGCAAGGAGAGATGCGAGCAGCAAACCTTGCCGAGCAGAACGAAGGCACAGCAAGGAGCAAACCTTGCCGAGCAAACCAAACAACCTGCAAAACAAACAAAGCAGACCTAATCAGCACGAAGCCATGGCATGCAGTGATGCACACGGAAACAACAAGACACTACTCATCAGAGAAGCAAACGAGCAAGCCATTAGCAGCAAGCACCATAATAAAGAACAGAGTTTCATGCTCATGAGGTATACATGCAACAATATATATGTGAACCAACATCCTCTGCTACCTCACACAAATATAACAGGGACGGCAAAGCGCATTCAGTCACACGGCTTCCAAAATAGGTATAATGACAGGTACAAACGCACACATCCCGGTAACACACAAGAACTAAATACAATAAAGCACGCGACACCCGGCCATTCCCGGCACACACAATGAAAAGATTAGCAGTCCACACAACATGACAGCAGACACAGAAACCATAGTAGAAAAGCAAGGAGAGATGCGAGCAGCAAACCTTGCCGAGCAGAACGAAGGCACAGCAAGGAGCAAACCTTGCCGAGCAAACCAAACAACCTGCAAAACAAACAAAGCAGACCTAATCAGCACGAAGCCATGGCATGCAGTGATGCACACGGAAACAACAAGACACTGCTCATCAGAGAAGCAAACGAGCAAGCCATTAGCAGCAAGCACCATAATAAAGAACAGAGTTTCATGCTCATGAGGTATACATGCAACAATATACATGCGAACCAACTTTAATCCGGAGCACAAATCATTGTACAAAGAGAGGCCACACATCATCATGCTCATACAGGATGTGGAACCAACGGGAAGTAAAATTACTACAACAGAAGGCCTAACCCAAACATTTCATCGAGCAGCAGGCGCACATTCACATTTCATCAAACACCTTACAGACACACACCCATGGAGAAGCAGAGGAGGCATCCACTAACCTGGATAGTAAGGACAGAATCACCGCAGAAGCCCCCTACGAAAGAGCCAACGACAAAATGAAGCAAGCTGCAGACGAAGGGACAAAACGCAGGCACATTCAATAAGCAAACCGCATGTAGAACGGAAGGGAAAAAATGGAAGTAGACGAACAGGAAGAACCTTAACCAGCAGCACCCATGAAGGAAAAGACGGCCATGGCTACAGACCGCAGGGACGAAGCGAGGCAACTCGGAGAGGGTTCGTGGGTGCTGAAGCGGGGGTGACAGCGAGCGGATGAAGCGGCGGGAACAAGTGAGAGGCAAAGAAATATGGAATGGGGGAAAACGAAGAGAAAAGGAGGCCCTGCCCGCAGCGGCCGGCAAATCCAATCCCTACAAAGCGGGACACAGACCCACGAAGCAAAAATCGACACCTGGCCCATGTGGGGACAGGGGCCCATGGTCAGAGAGAGCGCCCAACCCGTGCAGGCCTCGCGGGCGCCCGAGCACCGGCCCCCGCAAGCCTCGCCCTCCCTGCGCGGCGCACGCACGCCAGTTGCCCGACACGGGCGCAGAGACGGGCGACGGGCCTGCAGTACGCCTGACGACGCGACGCGGCATGGCGATGGCGCCGCAGAGTGGTTGGTTGGCGCGTACGGACCCGGCTCATCCGCGGACCCGGCTCTCATCCGCGGACACGGCTCATCCGCCCGGCTGTCGCGATGACAAACCGGAGACAGCGCGCGGCGCCCACGACGCGCGCCCGTGACGGCGCGAGAGGAGCGGGTGACGGCGCAACAGGAGCGGGCGCGGCCGCCCAGTTCCCGCCCGGCGCCCACGATGCGCGCCCGGCGCCCACGATGCGCGCTCGCGCGTGCGGCTCGCCCGCACCGGCCTCGCGGGTGCCCGAGCACCGGCCCCCGCACGCCTTGCCCTCCCTGCGCGGCGCATGCACGCCCGACACGAGCCAACCACCCGAACAGGCAGGCAGAAGCAGAGGTGGTCAAAATCAGACGGAGACGCCAGGCAGACGGACGCGACGCGGCGTGGGCAAGCGGACACCCGCTCCCGCTCTCCTGACGCCGCAACAGAGGCGTGGGCAGGCGGCCCGCTCGTCCTGGGAAGGCGCGGAGGGCGGAGGGTGGTTGACCGTGTTTGATTTACCGCGTGCTGGCGTCGCGAGCGTGCCTGATTTACCGCGTGCTGACGTGCTGGCCTGCTGTCGCTGCGGGTGGGCATGCGCCAGCGTCTGTTCGCGATTGGATTGGCGGCGGCAGGAGAGCGAGAGCGGGTGTTCGCCTACAACGGGAGGAGAGGCCGCTTCTTACCCAACGCACGTACGGCGCTTTGCGCGGTCAGCGCAAAAACAGCCACGCGAACATGCGGCGCGCGGGTACCTCTCACCGACAAGTGTTTGACCCAGCCAGAAGCTAAATTGGCCGAACCCACCAGTCATCGACGCGAAAACAAACAACCGAGCGGCAAAAAGAGAAGGCAGTGAATAGGCACAGAATCGAACGGCTAAGGAAGAGAGCTGACCAGATCGAAGGGCCAACGAAGGAGCAGATCGGGCGACCCTCTGGGAGGCCGAGTTGCCCAGCAACCTTATAGGTTAGAATGTGTAAAAGCACTCCACTATCATGCAAATAGTATCATGTTCAGAGCCTTAATAATGGCAGTTGTAAACCCAAAATAATCCATTATATAATTTTAGTATACAAAACAGATTCCGGTGAGAATTACTCCAATAAGAATGCTAGCTGCTACCATATATCTAATTGGTCCCAGATCAAAAAACTCAGTTGTTAATCTCTGAATGCAGTATGCACTTGTGCTGAAACATAGAGCGTGTAAGGTGTTGCTCTGTACAGGAATAAAAAATCTCAGTTGTTAAACTTTGAATGAAGAAGGATCATGGTTCCCTACCTCTCTACTACTCATATTAATGCCACCCTTTGCTAATTTATTTTTGGTTGTTCAGTGCATGATAACATTTTTTTTAATTTGCAACATATGATACCTTCATCTTCTGAGTAGGAAGTCACTGGGCAAAATTTTGCTGATCAGATGTATGTTCTGTTTTGCCAAGTTAAACGTGTACACTTAATGGCATATAGCATAATAATAGCAGGTGATATACTATCGTTGTCGTACTATTTAACTTGATATCCTATTTGAACTAGACGAATAATTTTGACAAGATTTTATCCTGGCGTAAACATGCTGTCATAGTTTCAACATAATAACAGAAAAACCTTTTCAAAATTCAACATTATAGAATATAAAGCTAGACAAAGTTAGCTCCTTGAAATAATTTTGACAATATTATAGAACATGTGCCGGATTCTATTCGTTGAACCAATATTCTGCTGATATTTTGCAAGCCTAGAAAGTTTGATATCCCTAAATGATAAATTCAGTTAAGGAAACAACCAACTTAGCTAACGTACTGTCGATTGTTTGACTGAATTGCTTTTATGAGTAACACTATTTTATTAGAAATTGTTTCACGACTTGTTGTTCTTTATATTAGATTCCGAAAAGCCAAGGCAGTAAGTCAACATCAGGGTTGACTGATTATCATATTTCTTCTTGTACTTAAACTGCTTGACAGGTTGATCCAGATGAAGTAAATGCACTTGCTCACCTGATGACATGGAAGACTGGCTTGTTGCGGTGGTACCATATGGTGGAGCAGAGGGAGGAATAGGGTGCTCTCCTGGTGATTTAAGTAGGAGTGAGTTGGAGCGTCTGACACGTGTATTTACTCGGAAAATTCATGATCTTATCGGAACTCATACCGATATTCCAGCTCAAGACATGAGAACTAATTCACAGGTATGCACTACAAAAAAAAGACACATCCATGACATTATGGGCTGAATCAATTTTTTTCCTGTCATCCTTATGATGCTTCTATGACGATAATTGTGATAAAACCACGTACAATCATAGATGTGGTGGGCTTCTACATCTATGACAAAAAATCATGATAGAAAATGAGCTTTTCGTTCTGGGCGGGCCGGAGACGCACCTGCATGACATTCTTTGGGCCGTCCATGATGGAAAAAATTATGGTAGAAGCGAGGGTGAGGAAAATATCGGGGAGTTCCCGGTTACGGTGGGTTATCAGGGCCGAGCGATGCACTGTGGTTTGCTCGTTTCTCTCTCGTACGCGCGTGTGTGTGAGGCGTTCGCTCTAACTGAACTCGAGCGATCGTACTAGCTATGTTACTGAATGCGAGCGATCGATCACTTGGCTGTTAACTGAACTCGAGCGATTCCTTCACTGCTGAATGAACCCGAGCGATTCCTTTGTTGATGCTGCTAATTGAACCCGAACGATCGATCGCTGCTGCTGCTTACTAAAGCCGATGGAGCCCCTGTGCGAGACGTAGCCAGCTGGTGTGTTGGGTTGCATCTCGATGAACAGTGACCGTTGCTACTGTGCGCGCGGTACGTAGAATGGGTCGAGACGTGATGAGCCGAGTCGGTTGGTTGTGGGGGTTGGATGAACAGAACCCCGTGGTAGTAGATGGTTGTCGCTGGATGAACAGGACCCCGAGGAGGCCTCCACACCCTAGCCGGTTGGGGTGGATGAACAGCACCCTATGGGGGCTGGATGAACAGTTGCCGGTGGAGGCTGGATGAACAGTAGCCCGTGGATGAACAATAGCCCGTGGAGGCAGGAGGAAGTCGCGGTGGATGAACAGTGGCAGGTGGAGGCTCGAGGAAGTCAACGGGTGGATGAATAGTAGCCCGTGGAGGCAGGAGGAAGTCGCGGTGGATGAACAGTAGCAAGTGGAGGTTGGAGGAAGTCAACGGTGGATGAATAGTAGCCCGTGGAGGTTGGAGCGAGGCAGTAGACGGTGGATGAACAGTAGCCGTGGAGTCCAGTTTTGCGGTACGCCACAGCCCTCCCGATGAACAGGACCCCGTTTCGACCGTAGGTGCTCCAACAGAAGTCCGTTTCCTCCGTTTTGCAGTACGCCACACCCCTCTCGATGAACAGGACCCCGTTTTGACCGTAGGCGGTCGAACAAAAGGCCGTTTCCTCCGTTCTGTGGTACGCCAGGCCCGTTTCGGCTGTTCCGTCCAAGCCGGTTGACTTTCGATGAACACGACGCATTCCGTTGCCTCCCGATGAACACGACGCGATTTCTCCGCTCCGCCCCAGTCGGTTGGCCGTCGACGAATAGGACGCCGTTGCTGCCATCCATTGCCTCTCCATGTACACAAGCCCTGGCCGTATGTATGCGCGAGTACGCGTTTGAGACCCCCGCCCGTATGTACGTACGTGACCGTATTTTTTGCCCTGTGACTGTACGTACGTGTACGTGTTTAGACGGGACTGCCTGAACTGCTACGTCTGGGGCTTTACTATAACAAGTGCCACTGCTTGCTCGGCCACGGTTCATCGTTGCAGAGAGACCGTTCGACCAGTATGTACGTACACGTTCGTGACCAGACAGACAACGCTACGTATGCTTCGACCGGGTGGGTCCCAGCTGTCAGGGAGGATAAGGAGGCACTTTCTTGTGTGCGAAGATATAGCTGGTGGGTCCCAGCTGTCAACGTCACCGCGTACAGTCGTCTTTTGATGGATGTAATTCGTTGACCACGTTGACCACACCGCGTCGAAAGCACCAAGGCGGTTTACGACGGCAAGGCCTAGGAAGGGAACGACGTGGAGCCGAGGAAGACGCGGCAGTGGATGCCCACGTGGTGGGGAGTACGAGGGTTGACTGCTTCGGCTGCGGTGTGAGGCTGCCGTCGCCGGAGAATAACAGGAGGTCTGGGTGAGTAGAGGGATGGCATGGCCAGCGGTGGCAGCACAGCCGGCCACGGGAGGCAGGAGCAGGCGGTTCCGCCGGCGCTGGTTTCGGCGGCTGGAGCAAGAAGATCATAGATTGAAAAAGAAGCACGGCCGCTAGATGTTAATCCAACGGTCGCTGCTGCTAGAATCGTTTGTTGACTAGGTTAACAAAACAACAAAGCCCTGTGTACGTGTCAATTTAGTAGGCCCACAAGTCAGCCTCCGAATCAGGTGGGTCTGAGCTAGCAAGGGGGGAATCATTTTTCTTGCGCGTAATAAGGAGGCATTTCCTTCCGTGCGAAGATGTAGCTCGTGGGTCCCAGCTGCCATGGGGGGACTTTTTTCAGGTAATAAGAAGGAACATCCTTGCGTGCGAAGATTGCAGTTGGTGGGTCCAACTTGTCAGGGGGAGGAATAATTTATTCTCGCATAATAAGGAGGCACTAACTTGCGTGCGAAGATGTAGCTGGTGGTACCCCGCTGACAGACTCTCGACATACTTCATGTTGGCTCTCGTTGTTGACCACGCATCATCGAGCAGACCACGGCGATGGACGACAGCGAGGCCTAAGATGGGAACGATCTGGAGTCGTGGAATAAGGGGCACTAGAGTCCCTGTCGGAGGGGAGTACAAGGGACTGGTTCGGCTGCGGGGTGAGGCTACCGTCGCCGGAAAATAACAGAAGGTGTGGGTGAGTACAAGTATGACCTGACCACCGTTGGGAGTAGGGTGGGGCGGTGAGGCCTGTGCGACAGCACATCTGGCCACGGGAGGCAGATGCAGGCGTTCCAACCGGTGATGGTTTTGGCGGCTGGAGCAAAAGCAACTAGATCAGATATTGAAGAAGTAGGATTGCCATTGGATGTCAATCCAACGAATACAGATGTCAGAATAATTTATTGACTTTTTCTTTTAGACCATTAAATCGTTTTGTTCACTAAATGGACAACATCTTGCGCAGGCTTCGTCCTAGTGGGCCAATAAAGTGAGCTTCAAAAGCTGTGGCGGAATGCAGTCCATTTATTTAGGTTTTACAGCCCACTTCATTTTGTTGGCCAATACATCTATTTCCTGGGCTTTGACTCAAAAAATAACCTATTTCCTGGACTAGGTAAACATAATAATACCCGATTTACTATTTATGATAATTTACATCGCATTTGATTATTTATTCGAATACACCTATTTACTAGGCTGGGTGAAAAAAAATATTGTGTACATGCACCCCATTTATTATTTCTGATAATTTACAACCCATTTGATTTTTACTAGAAATGGACCCATTTTCTAGGATGGGTGAAAAAACAATGATGGTCTGGACTGAGCATTTCGTATAAAAATAATAATATTGAGATAGGAATATTATTAAAAAAAATAAGTTGAGCTTGGTAATCTTATTATATAAAAATGAATTGAGTTGTGCATTTTATTAAAAGAAACATAGGCTAGGCTGTGCTTATTTTAGGATCTTGTGTACAATTATCGGCTCAGTTGCATTGCTGATGTTCAATGAAAAATGTCTGGGTAGTAGTACAGTACAATTTTACATAGCTACTCAGCCCACATTCAACGACGTCTGAAAAGGCCCAAACAAGGCTTGTGTACAATTTTTTAAAGTCACTGAACTCAATTCAGTGAAACCTAATTAAAAGCTGTCACGAGCGAAAATATTAATTCAACGGGTCCCACTTGTGTGTGCGCGCGCGTGTGTGTGAGAGAGAGACCCATCGGTCGATGCTCTTGAATACATCTTTCAACCATATGCATTGCTGATGCTCAGTAAAAACTTATATAGTTGACACAATCCTATACAACCTCATAGCACATTGAACTTGCATACAAAAATTTCGCGCAGGCGGCACAATCAGGGTGGAAGCAGTGGATCGCTACGGGTAGGGCTATGTTGAAACCAACAAACTCACACATAACCGTTCATCGTCTTTATCAATGACGGAGAAATAGTGCAAAGAAAACAGACAGACAACACAATAAGTTCTGCTAGCACATTAAGTTGACGTATGCTACTTCTTGAGCTTGCGTTGGTTTTTCCCTTGAAGAAAAAAGGGTGATGCAGCAAAGTAGAGATAAGTATTTCCCTCAGTTAAGAACCAAGCTATCAAATTCTGTATGAGATACAAGCAAGTCCTCAATCTATGCATCTGCACAAACAATCAAACACTTGCACCCAACATGATAAAGGGGTTGTCAATCCCTTCACGGTCACTTGCAAGGATGAGATCTGATAGAGATAGATATAAAAGATTACTAAAACGTAAAACAAAATAAAAGTAAATAAATTTCAGCAAGGTATTTTTGGATTTTTTGGTTTATAGATCTGAAAATATATGATGAAAAATAGACCCGGGCGCTATATGTTTCACTAGAGGCTTCTCTCTTGAAGGCAAATAATACGGTGGGTGAACAAATTACTGTCGAGCAATTGATAGAAAAGCGCAAAGTTATGACGATATCCAAGGCAATGATTATGCATATAGGCATCACGTCCGTGTCAAGTAGACCGAAACGATTCTGCATCTACTACTATTACTCCACACATCGACCGCTATCCAGCATGCATCTAGAGTATTAAGTTCATAAAGAACGGAGTAACGCCTTAAGTAAGATGACATGATGTAGAGGGATAAACTCAAGCAATATGATGAAAACCTCATCTTTTTACCCTTGATGGCAACAATACAAATACGTGCCTCGCTACCCCTACTTTTTCACTGGGTGAGGACACCGCAAGATTGAACCCAAAACTAAGCAGCTCTCCTATTGCAGGAAGAACCAATCTAGTTGGCCAAACCAAACCGATAATTCGAAGAGAAATACAAATATATCAAATCATGCATATAAGAATTCAGAGAAAATTCAAATAATATTCATATATAATCTGATCATAAATTCACAATTCATCGGATCTCGACAAACACACCACAAAAGAATATTACATCAGATAGATCTCCAAGAACATCGAGGAGAACATGGTATTGAGAATCAAAGAGAGAGAAGAAGTCATCTAGCTACTAGCTATGGACCCGTAGGTCTGAGGTAAACTACTCACGCTTCATCGGAAGGGCAATAGACTTGATGTAGAAGCCCTCCGTGATCGAATCCTCCTCCGGCAGGATGCCGGAAAAGGCCCCAAGATGGGATCTCACGGGTACAGAAGGTTACGGCGGCGGAAAAGTATTTTGGTGGACGCTTCTGGTCGTTTGGGAATATTTCTGAATTTATAGGCCAAAGATTAGGGTTGGAGGACTCCCGTGGGGCCCACAAGCTAGGGGACGCCCCCCTAGGGCGCGCCCTAAGGGCTGGTAGAGCCCTCGGGGCTCTTCTGACTTCCTCTCCAAGTCCTACATGTGTCTTCTGGCCCAAGAAAAATAATCGTAAAGTTTTATTTTGTTTGGACTCCGTTTGATATTCCTTTTCTGTAAAACTCAAAAATAAGGAAAAAACAGAAACTGACACTGGGCTCTAGGTTAATAAGTTAGTCCCAAAAAGAATATAAAATAGCATAGTAATGCATATAAAACATCCAAAACAGATAATATAATAGCATGGAACAATCAAAAATTATAGATACGTTGGAGACGTATCAAGCATCCCCAAGCTTAATTCCTGCTCGTCCTCGAGTAGATAAATGATAAAAACAGAATTTTTGATGTGGAATGCTACCTAACATATTTATCCATGTAATTTTCTTTATTGTGGCATGAATATTCAGATCCATAAGATTCAAAACAAAAGTTTAATATTAACATAAAAACAATAATACTTCAAGCACAATAATAAAGCAATCATGTCTTCTCAAAATAAAATGACCAAAAAAAGTTATCCCTACAAAATCATATAGTCTGGCTATGCTCCATTTTCATCACACAAAGTATTAAATCATGCACAACCCCGATGACAAGCCAAGCAATTGTTTCTTACTTTTGTTGTTCTCAAACATTTTCAACTTTCACGCAATACATGAGCGTGAGCCATGGATATAGCACTATGGGTGGAATAGAATATGGTGTTTGTGGAGAAGACAAAAAGAAGGAGATAGTCTCACGTCAACTAGGCATATCAACGGGCTATGGAGATGCCCATCAATAGATATCAATGTGAGTGAGTAGGGATTGCCATGCAACGGATGCACTAGAGCTATAAGTTTATGAAAGCTCAAAAAGAAACTAAGTGGGTGTGTATCCAACTTGCTTGCTCATGAAGACCTAGGGCAATTTGAGGAAGCCCATCATTGGAATATACAAGCCAAGTTCTATAATGAAAAATTTCCATTAGTATATGAAAGTGACAACATAGGAGACTCTTTATCATGAAGATCATGGTGCTACTTTGAAGCACAAGTGTGGTAAAAGGATAGTAGCATTGCCCCTTCTCTCATTTCTCTCATTTTTTTTGTTTGGGCTTCTTTGGCCTCTTTTCTTTTTTGTAAAGTCCGGAGACTCATCCCAACTTGTGAGGAAATCATAGCTTCCATCATCCTTTTCTCACATGGGACAATGCTCTAATAATGATGATCATCACACTTTTATTTACTTACAACTCAAGAATTACAACTCGATACTAGAACAAAAATATGACTCTATATGATTGCCTCCGGCGGTGTACCGGGATATGCAACGATCTAGCATAGCAATGACATCAAAAAACGGACAAGCCATAAAAATATCATGCTAGCTATCTTACGATCATGCAAAGCAATATGACAATGGAGCGTGTCATAATAAAATGGAACAGTGGAAGTTGCATGGCAATATATCTTGGAATGACTATGGAAATGCCATAATTGGTAGGTATGGTGGCTGTTTTGAGAAAGAGTATATGGTGTGTGTAATGCACCTGCGAAAGTTGGGCGGTACTAGAGAGGCTAGCAATGGTGGAAGGGTGAGAGTGCGTATAATCCATGGACTCAACATTAGTCATAAAGAACTCACATACTTATTGCAAAAGTCTATTAGCTATCGAAACAAAGTACTACACGCATGCTCCTAGGGGGATAAATTGGTAGGAAAAGACCATCGCTCGTCCCCGGCCGCCACTCATAAGGAAGACAATTAATAAATAAATCATGCTCCGACTTCATCACATAACGGCTCACCATACGTTCATGCTACGGGAATCACAAACTTTAACACAAGTATTTCTACCAATCCACAATTACTCACTAGCATGACTCTAATATCACCATTTTTATATCTCAAAACAATCATAAGGAATCAAACTTCTCATAGTATTCAATGCTCTTTATATGAAAGTTTTTATTATATCCCTCTTGGATGCCCATCATATTAGGACTAAATTCATAACCTATGTAAATTACCATGCTGTTTAGAGAGACTCTCAAAATAATATAAGTGAAGCAAGAGAGTTCAACAATTTATATAAAATAAAGCCACCGTCGTGCTCTAAAAGTATATAAGTGAAGCACGATAGCAAAATTGCCTAGCTCAAAAGATATAAGTGAAGCACATAGAGTATTCTAATAAATTCACGATTCATGCGTGTCCCTCTCAAAAGGTGTGTACAGCAAGGATAATTGTGGCAAACTAAAAAGCAAAGACTCAAATCATACAAGTCGCTTCAAGCAAAACACATATCATGTGGTGAATAAAAATATAGCCTCAAGTAAATTTACCGATAGACGAAGACGAAAGAGGGGATGCCATCCGGGGCATCCCCAAGTTTAGATGCTTGGTTGTCCTTGAATATTACCTTGGGGTGACTTGAGAATCCCCAAGCTTAGGCTATTGCCACTCCTTATTCCATAGTTCATCAAATCTTTACTCAAAACTTGAAAACTTCACAACACAAAACTTAACAGAAAATTCATGAGATCCGTTAGTATAAGAAAATAAATCACCATGTTTTGATACTGTTTTGAACTCATTCTTTATTTATATTGGTGTAATATCTACTGTATTCCAACTTCTCCATGGTTCATACCCCCCGATACTACCCATAGATTCATTAAAATAAGCAAACGACACATTGAAAACAGAATCTGTAAAAAACAGAACAGTCTGCGAATATGTGAATTGTTCTAATACTTATGTAACTCCAAAAATTCTGAAAACGTGTAAAAACAGAGGCAATTTGTATATAAAGCTTTTGTAAAAAATTCAGGGTTTTTCCACTCTCCAGTGAATTTAAACAATTCTGTTACTGGACGCAAATGTTTCTGTTTTTCAGCAAGATCAAATCAACTATCACCGTAAGCCAACCCAAAGGTCTTACTTGGCTCAAACACTAATTAAAACACCAAAACACAATTACTACAGAGGTAATAATGTGCATTTATTGAAAAACAGAACAAAAAACATAAAACATAAAAATAAAATTGGGTTGCCTCCCAACAAGCGCTATTGTTTAGCGCCCCTAGTTAGGCACAAAACATAGATCTAGCTACTGTCATCTTTGGTATGCAACTCCTCAATTCCACACTTATAACTCTTAGGAGATTCTTTGGTTTTATCAATAATCACACTCCTAGGCAACAAATCAAGAAATTCACTCGTGGCAATTGGTTCCTTAATAATATTAATAAAGCTAGCGTGAACACTTATCATCTTAAGATCTTCGTTTTCTTTACTAGAAGATTCACCCTTATTTTTAGGAACATAAATAAACTTAGTAACTTTATTAGGAGGAAAATTTGGAGTAGTTTTAACAAAGGCAAAAGCGGATCCCAAGTTGGTAATAATATCTTCTAGCTTGCGAATTCTAGAAGAATCTTGATCTATCTTTTCATTAACTATGGGTTCCTTTTCCCTTAGATTCTTTAAAGTAACTCCTACCTTAGATCCATATTGAGTGATATGATTATGAATCTTTTTATCCAAATTTTCAACAAGCTCTACGGTAGCAATTTTATTCTCAATAATATCAAGCCTTTGCATCACATGTTCCAAAGTTAGAATTGTTTCATTAACCATGAGCGGTGGTGAGCCTACCAAATCTATCATAGCATTATAAGCATCCAAAGTATGGCTCCCCAAGAAATTTCCCCCGGTGATGGTATCTAGAACATATCTATTCCAAGGAGTAACACCCACATAAAAATTACGGAGGAGAACGATAGTAGATTGCTTACGAGTAGATCTATTTTGAGCATTGCAAATTCTATACCAAGCATCTTTTAAATTTTCTCCTTCCTTTGCTTAAAATTGAGAACCTCACTTTCCAGGGTACTAACCATGGTAGAAGGACTAGCCATGATAGCAAAACAAACGAACTAGCGCACGAGCAACCAAAAAGCAAACGAGAAGATGAATGGAAAAAAGGGCGAATAAAAAGGCAAATCTTTTTGTATTTTTCTTAAAATCATTTTAGAAGTGGGGGAGAGGAAAACGAGAGGCAAATGGCAAATAATGTAATGCAAGAGATGAGAGTTTATGGTGGGTACTTGGTAGGCTTGATGTAGATCTCCCCGGCAACGGCGCCAGAAATTCTTCCTGCTACTTCTTGAGCTTGCGTTGGTTTTTTCCTTGAAGAGGAAAGGGTGATGTAGCAAAGTAGAGATAAGTATTTCCCTCAGTTAAGAACCAAGCTATCAAATCCAATAGGAGATACAAGCAAGTCCCCAATCTATGCACCTACACAAACAATCAAACACTTGCACCCAACGCGATAAAGAGGTTGTCAATCCCTTCATGAGATCTGATAGAGATAGATATAAAAGATTACTAAAACGTAAAACAAAATAAAATTAAATAATTTGTAGCAAGGTATTTTTTGGATTTTTTGGTTTATAGATCTAAAAATATATGATGGAAAATAGACCCGGGGGCCATAGGTTTCACTAGAGGCTTCTCTCTTGAAGGCAAATAATATGGTGGGTGAACAAATTACTGTCGAGCTATTGATAGAAAAGCGCAAAGTTATGACGATATCCAAGGCAATGATTATGCATATAGGCATCATGTTCGTGTCAAGTAGACCGAAATGATTCTGCATCTACTACTATTACTTCACACATCGGCCGCTATCCAGCATGCATCTAGAGTATTAAGTTCATAAAGAACGGAGTAACGCCTTAAGATGACATATGATGTAGAGGTATAAACTCAAGCAATATGATGAAAACCCCATCTTTTTACCCTTGATGGCAACAATACAAATACGTGCCTCGCTACCCCTACTTTGTCACTGGGTGAGGACACCGCGAGATTGAACCCAAAACTAAGCACCTCCCATTGCAAGAAGAACCAATCTAGTTGGCCAAACCAAACTGATAATTCGAAGAGAAATACAAAGATATCAAATCATGCATATAAGAATTCAGAGAAGATTCAAATAATATTCACAGATAATCTAATCATAAATCCATAATTCATCGGATCTCGACAAACACACCGCAAAAGAATATTACATCAGATAGATCTCTAAGAACATGGTATTAAGAATCAAAGAGAGAGAAGAAGCCATCTAGCTACTAGCTATGGACCCGTAGGTCTGAGGTAAATTACTCATGCTTCATCGAAAGGGCAATAGAGTTGATGTAGAAGCCCTCCGTGATCGAATCCCCCTCCGGCAGGATGCCGGAAAAGGCCCCAAGATGGGATCTCACGGGTACAGAAGGTTACGGCGGCGGAAAAGTATTTTGGTGGACACTTCTGGTCATTTGGGAATATTTTTGAATTTATAGGCCAAAGATTAGGGTTGGAGAACTCCCGTGGGGCCCACAAGCCAGGGGGCGCCCCCCTAGGGTGCGCCATGAGGGCTTGTGGAGCCCTCGGGACTCTTCTGACTTCCTCTCCAAGTCCTACGTGTGTCTTCTGGTCCAAGAAAAATCATCGTAAAGTTTTATTCTGTTTGGACTCCGTTTGATATTCCTTTTCTGTAAAACTCAAAAACAAGGAAAAAACTGAAACTGGCACTGGGCTCTAGGTTAATAAGTTAGTCCCAAAAATAATATAAAATAGCATATTAATGCATATAAAACATCCAAAACAGATAATATAATAGCATGGAACAATAAAAAATTATAGATACATTGGAGACGTATCAACGTACACCCCTTTCTAAAAAAAGTCCAGGTACAAAAATATAACAGGTCACAATCAAATGTACTGGCACATCAGTGCTTCACACTGATAACTCGGATTTAACTAGTATCTGAGAAGATTCAGTTGTTACCTCAAATTAGAGCACATCCAAGCATCCAGCCCTGCCTCTTCTCCCAAAGAAGCAGTGGCCTCCGCCGCGCGATGGAGTAGGCCCTGTGCCATCCATCGTTCCGAGCAACACGGGGAAAGTCTGACGTTGACTCCTGTAATGGACGCGGTCGACGGACCCTGGCACCAGCGGCGGCGGCAGGACTTTGATTGATGGATTGACCACTTCTTCGACATGCATGAACACTCGATACAGGTACATCCCTAACGTGGTCTGCGGCGGCCTTGGTGGCGACGAATAGTACAACCCTGATTCCTGCACCAGTATCTCAACACCAATCGCCTTTGGTATGGTGGACAACTTCTTCATCCATGCCATAACCGTCAAAGCCCAGCTGTCTGGAGGAACAAACATACTTATGATCTCAACTCCCAGGTCGTTGATAAGCTCATTCATGGAATCATTGTTCCAAGCACGTCGAGGCATGCCGTGGAAGGTAAGCTTTGTTAAAAACTCAAGCTCAGAGGGAACCGAGCCCCATCCTGGGTGCCATTGATCAAAGCTCACCAGCGCGCCATCGCAGAACAAACGTCGGGAAAATTCGAACACACGACTGCAGTTGAAAGTTGTCCGGAACCTGGGGAAGAAATCAGCCGGTGGCGGACAAACTTCGACGAGCAAGTCGCTTATTTGGATGCCGTGCATAATGCCAAGAGCTTTGACAAGGTCGTTCGGTGAGACGGGAGGCCGGTCGCCGTTGATGGTTACCATCAACACTTTGCCGGTGAACTGGTCATCAAGCGCCGCCATGCCACTGTTGAGCGACAGCACGCAGCGCCCAAAGGCAGGACATACCTCAGGATCTCTGGCTCGGAGATCCACGTTGACCGGCAACATGATAGTGCGCTTGAGTACAGGGAGTAGAGGAGGGGGATTTGGGGGAACTGGACACTGGAGTACGAATCGAGATTCCAGAGGTGGGGGAGGGGCGGGAGATTGGGGATGAAAAGGCAGCATGAATTTCGAACACGCGCTAATACGCTCTCGACGCGCAAGCGCACGAAAACACTGGTGGAGCCCACATGTCAGCCTAAGAGTCCTTTTTCTTTCTTTTTTTGAGCGCTCGGCCTGAGAGTCATAATTGACCTGTTTGGCATTGCGTTACTACTCGGCCCATATTCAACAACACCTCACATTGGCCCAAACAAGCGTACATCATCGAAAAGACACTGAGATCAAATTATAACTTGAAAAAAGGATATATACACTGAAAAATGGAGAATGGTGATTCCCTCATTTAGCCCACCAACAGTTCGAGGTAATAAACTGTTCGAAACAACGATATATACAACATTCAAACACTGACTAGTGACTACTACTGACATAAACAGCAAGACATGATAGTTCATAAGAAGTCTTGAAGCACCACCAAAACGCACCCATCTGCAGCGCTCAGACTCTCGTGATCCAAACGAGAATGACATTCTAAAGAGATGCAACTATTACATAGTAAGAGTGACATAGACGAGGATGACCAAATGATAAGGAGTCTGCATAACAAAAGAGAGAACTACCCATCCGGAACAAGCAACAAAGACAACAAGTCATTCGAAGAGGGATGATCCAACACCATCATAATTTGCAGCCCCGCTTTAGCCACGAGTGATTCGGAGACACCAGGACTCCACCCTTTCGACGCAACAGCCCAATTACCTATCAACTTGAAGGCTTGAACCACATCACTCCCTTTCAGAGTTGAGACATCCAAGGATCAAAGTTATCCAAATGCCTTTGTCATTCTCACCTTCTTTTGGTTGCAGGCTGTATCGTTGACAATCAGGGGAGTTTGCTCCCGAAGTCCTAGGGCTCGCCATGTAGACACAGTTTTCCCTAGCAAACAGAGCCTCTTTGCCATCAAGGTCCTTGCCAATGGTGATCTCCTGGTTAATCGGATATTTGAGTCCGAGAAACAGAGAGTGTGAACCAAGGCTGTTTACCCGCCTCCAACTCAAAAATCCTGAAGGCCCCAACAAGCTGGTATCCTGCTCATAGACATAACAACCACTCTCCGGATACTCACGTATTTCATGGTGCTTGTACACAGTGGGGTTTTTGTAATATACCTTTGCCGGCTCATGTGTGCGAATGATCATCAGTCTTTTGCCGTCGTCTGATCGAGCGAGGAACCAGTTGTGCTTCCCTGTTTTTGGCAAAGGTGGTGTGATTACAAAGGGCAGTAACTGTAGGGACACTACATCATATCAAAAAGGATAGGCATTGTTAATGTAAGATCAGCAATGTTCAGAGTATGAGTAGGATAATGCAAGAAACAACATTGATCTGTCCCTGTTGGAACTAAGAGGAAAATACAGGGAAATGTATATTGGGTTCGAAAATATAGAAGTGCCATGCATGGTTATACTCATGTTATCTCGCAATCGATTCTTCACAGAAAACTACCATGCCATGCATGTTATGTAATCATGTTCTGTCCTCACAAATAAATTCTTCAAGGAAACTAACACACCATGCATTGTATATACTCATGTTCTGTGGGAAAAATTCTTGTGAGGATATTATTCTAGCCATTGATTTCTGAAGTGCGATATAGGTATCTACACATGGTAAGCATTATAGGATTTCACTACTTCCAAATATAGAGTTCTCCATATGCACATTTACTTCCCTAATGTATGGTTAGATGAAACCAACAGTGTGATGCATGTTTCTACATCATGAAAATGAGGAAACTAACATGGCTATTGATACACACTCATATTGAGTAGTATATAGATTACTATAAAGTAAGGAGAATATCCATATCTTCCTAACCGTTTGATTATTCAAGGGTACAAATTGGCTATAATGACATGGTCACAATCGCATGAATTAACTCATTTCAAATATAGCTGATTTACGGCGTCTCTAATACATTGTCATAGTTCTACTCAAATTCTGCTCAAACAGGGATATGTCAATCATCACAAAAATTTCAAACAGTGTCATTGCGTTATCATTAAAATCAAACGAAAACAACTTACACGCGCCGTCCCAGCAATACATGGTGCCATCTGCTTTGTCAATCGCGTAGATGATGCCATTGTGTTCAATAGCATCACAGAAGTGTCTATCATCTTTGACGATCCACTGCGAGGTGAGTTGTCTCCAGCTAAAGAAGGCACCAGCGGAAAGATAGGCGAGTCCGCGGTCAAACAAGGCAATTAGCTTGAAGTTTGCGTAATCCGCATATCGTGTGGGCACTTGGCAGATTACAATCTTCTGCAAAACAAGGTCCGTCCAACTGACGTGGTAATCTAGATGACTTGGACCGCGATGGTAAAACCCTACATAATCCAACGGAGGAAGGATAATCTCATGGGAGGTGTGAAAGTTCATGAGCACCAACTTTTTCCGGTCTTCTCTGACGGCAGCCATCCAGTGGGAGTTCATGCCGACCCAGTACATACCTGCCAAGAAGTTTCGGGCGATGGTGATCGGATCGAAGTCGAGGGGCATGATGTACGGCGACCCAGTACATACCTGCAAAGAAGTTTCAGCTAATGGAGGTCGGAATAAAGTCAAGGGGCATCATGTACGCCTCTGTATCATAGTGAGCGCATCTCGCAAGAGTAGATAGCAGCAAGCAGGGTGTCTTGAAAAGCTCAGGCCTCGCTTCGACGATGGCCGCGTGCATGTCCCTCGAGCATGCAGCCAGCCGCACAACGCTCAACATATCCATACGCGAACAACAGAGGTCGAGGATGTCACTGGGGAGATCGCTCCAGTCGCGGCTCATATGGATGATGCGCGGTTCGCCTTCGGCCATGGTGGAGTTTGGAAGGTGGGGTTTTTTGGGGCTTGATTTATGGGGGAGAAGGCTCTCGGTGCTGGAGCAGCTAGTGAGGGAATAGTGGTACTGGGGGAGGCGAGCGAGGCGAGGGTACGCGGGGGCACAGTGAGATGATGAAGAGTGACCTCAGGATCTTCGGCGAGATGGAGATGGAGATGGAGTGGTGCTAGGGGAGAGGGAGACGAGGCGAGACATGCTATATAGCGACGGTCACAGTGACTGCACAGTGCAGAAGGTGAGACTGACTTTGGTAACCCGAATGTGCCGCCTGGACTAGTGTCACCTCGGGCGCAGGGTCTTGTCACTTCACTATGAGGACCGGATGAATAATATTTTGACCATCAAGTGTACTACAGTTGTACTACTACTAGTAGTAACATACGAAGTAGTACTGTATAGCGGAAAAAGGTCTCCCATGCTAGCATGCCTCTGGGTTCACTTCATCCTCCAGGTAGCATCCATATTGCGAGCAGAACCAAATTCTCGTGCATGCGGAAGAGCGAAGAAGGGCTTTTTCTTTTTTTAGGATAATGCATATTCCTTAACCAGAAACGGTTGTGTCTCGCAGGCACGCGCCAATATCCATCCGAACCAGCTACGACACATTTTTGTGTGCAAAGAGATGGATATGTTTGTATATCTGTTCGTCCACCCAAGTGGGTTTTGCGTAGGTCCCACCTGTCAGGAGGGGTGGAGAAATAAAAAGGAATCATCAAATGTTTTGCCACGGTGATTCGAAAGAGTGACCTCAACTAACCAGTGGCACATGTAGCGATAGAAGGATGGGCATGTACACGGACACGTACCACTCCTCAGTACGCTACCCGCATAGCCTTTTTATTTTGCAGGTTGGTCCACCTAGCCGTCTAATCAACTCCCTGCATGCCACTTCTCCCATTTACTTTTCCATCGGGAACGGATTTTCCTCGGCTTCTTCACCTCTCCTTCATTTGCATTCAAACCCCACTGGATTCACATTGTTTTAACCTCCTCAGATACTCCTGGAGTAATTTTGAAGCCCCTCTAAATAATCATCTTCTTCAGTTAGACTAGCCATCTTAATCCTAATTCTCCAAACCATAGCCCTCCGGTCCAGCGATTCCAAATGGCGAAAGAGATCCCTATGCAGGTTTTTAGCGTCAAACATGTCCTCGTCAAAGGCTCATTGAGCATAGTTGCCACCGTCACCGACCACCCGAGGGTTGTTCGGGAGTGGATCAACAATGTATCCAACTCCCTCGAAAAGGTGGAGATGAAGGTCATCGGTCTCGACGCAGAGTACACGGAGCGTGCCACTGGGATGATCCAACACGCCGCCGTCCTTCAGATGTGCCTCGAAGATGAAGTTTTGGTGTATCACATCATACACGTGCCCTCCATACCAGGTGAGCTCCACGATTTCATGTCTCAGGAGGACATATACTTCTGTGGGGCAGCAATCGAAGGGGACAAACAGAAGCTCGCGCCTGATGACCTACAAGTATAGGGGATCTATTGTAGTCCTTTCGATAAGTAAGAGTGTCGAACCCAACGAGGAGCAGAAGGAAATGACAAGCGGTTTTCAGCAAGGTATTCTCTGCAAGCACTGAAATTATCGGTAACAGATAGTTGTGTGATAAGATAATTCGTAATGGGTAATAAGTAACAAAAGTAAACAAGGTGCAGCAAGGTGGCCCAATCCTTTTTATAGCAAAGGACAAGCCTGGACGAACTCTTATATAAAGCAAAGCGCTCCCGAGGACACATGGGAATTGTTGTCAAGTTAGTTTTCATCATGCTCACATGATTCGCGTTCGTTACTTTGATAATTTGATATGTGGGTGGACCGGTGCTTGGGTGCTGCCCTTCCTTGGACAAGCCTCCTACTTATGATTAACCCCTCTCGCAAGCATCCACAACTACGAAAAAAGAATTAAGATAAATCTAACCATAGCATGGAACATATGGATCCAAATCAGCCTCTTACGAAGCAACGCATAAACTAGGGTTTAAGCTTCTGTCACTCTAGCAACCCATCATCTACTTATTACTTCCCAATGCCTTCCCCTAGGCCAAAATCATGGTGAAGTGTCATGTAGTCGACGTTCACATAACACCACTAGAGGAAAGACAACATACATCTCATCAAAATATCGAACGAATACCAAATTCACATGATTACTTATAACAAGACTTCTCCCATGTCCTCAGGAACAAACGTAACTACTCACAAAGCATATTTATGTTCATAATCAGAGGAGTATTAATTATCATTAAGGATCTGAACAAATGGTCTTCCACCGAATAAACCAACTAGCATCAACTACAAGGAGTAATCAACACTACTAGCAACCCACAGGTACCAATCTGAGGTTTTGAGACAAAGATCGGATACAAGAGATGAACTAGGGTTTGAGAGGAGATGGTGCTGGTGAAGATGTTGATGGAGATTAACCCCCTCTCGATGAGAGGATCGATGGTGATGACGATGGCGATGATTTCCCCCTCCCGGAGGGATGTTTCCCCGGCAGAACAGCTCCGCCGGAACTCTAGATTGGTTATGCCCAGGTTCCGCCTCGAGACGGCGGCGCTTCGTCCCGAAAGCTTCCTTCTTATTTTTTCCAGGTCAAAACACACCATATAGCAGAAGATGGGCGTCGGGGGCCTGCCAAGTGGCCCACAAGGACGGGGGGCGCTCCCAGGGGGGTAGGGCGCGCCCTCCACCCTTGTGGATGGCAGGTGGCCCCCCTTTGGTACTTTCTTCGCCCAATATTTTTTATTTAATGCAAAATGATTTTCCGTGAAGTTTCAGGACTTTTGGAGTTGTGCAGAATGGGTCTCTAATATTTGCTCCTTTTCCAGCCCAGAATTCCAGTTGCCGGCATTCTCCCTCTTCATGTAAACCTTGTAAAATAAGAGAAAAAAAGGCATAAGTATTGTGCCATAATGTGTACTAACAGCCCATAATGCAATAAATATTGATATAAAAGCATGATGCAAAATGGACGTATCAACTCCCCCAAGCTTAGACCTCGCTTGTCCTCAAGCGAAAGCCGATATCAAAAAATATGTCCACATGTTTAGAGATAGAGGTGTCGATAAAATAAAATACGGACATGAGGGCATCATGATCATCTTTAGAACAGCAACATATATTGTCATATAATTTCTTATGCTAAAGTAACAATTCGTTCACAAGGTAAAGTATGAATCAAAAACTTCATTGAAAACTAACAAACTATGATCTCAGTCATTGAAGCAATTGCAATTTATCATAACATCGGAAAGAGTCAATATAAGAGGTTTTCAGCAAGTCCACATACTCAACTATCATTTAGTCTTTCACAATTGCTAACACTCACGCGATACTTATGGGTTCAAAGCTTCCATCGGACACAGAGAAAGATAGGGGCTTATAGTTTTGCCTCCCAACTTTTTACCTCAAGGGTAATGTCAACAATAATACTTTATGATGACCTACATCCGAGTGGATATATATATCTGGATCTTTCTCCAACACATAGTGCTTGCCAATAGGAAAAAAGTGTAAAAAGGAAAGGTGAAGATCACCATGACTCTTGTATAAGGGTAGAAGATAAAAGTAAAAAGACAGGCCCTTCACAGAGGGAAGCAGAAGTTGTCATGCGCTTTTATGGTTGGATGCACAAAATCCTAATGCAAAAGAACGTCACTTTATATTGCCGCTTGTGATAAAGAACTTTTTTATGCAGTCCGTCGCTTTTATTTCTCCCATATCAAAAGTGCGTATAAAGCTTATTTTCTTCACACTAATAGATCATACATATTTAGAGAGCAATTTTTATTGCTTGCACCG
The DNA here is from genome assembly GCA_011799875.1 of Thinopyrum elongatum. Classification (NCBI taxonomy): domain Eukaryota; kingdom Viridiplantae; phylum Streptophyta; class Magnoliopsida; order Poales; family Poaceae; genus Thinopyrum; species Thinopyrum elongatum. Next base: position 274,419,883 of record CM022298.1, read on the forward strand.
ATGACAACTTACTTGAAGGATCTTACTCAATCCATAGATAGGTATGGTGGACTCTCATGGCAAAACTGGGTTTAGGGATGTTTGGATGCACAAGTAGTATCTCTACTTGGTGCAAAGGATTTGGCTAGCATAAGAGAGAAAGGCAAGCTCAACATGTTGGAGGATCCATGACAATATAACTTCTATTCGGATATAAGAAAACATAACCCATTATGTTGTCTTCCTTGTCCAACATCAACTTCTTAGCATGTCATATTTTAATGAGTGCTCACAATTACAAAAGATGTCCAAGATAGTATATTTATATGTGAAGCCTCTCTTTCTTTATTACTTCCTATTAATTGCAACAATGACCAAAACTATGTTTGTCAACTCCCAACAAATTTTATTCATCATACTCTTTATATGTGAAGTCATTACTCTCCATAAGATCAATATATGATCTTTTTATTTCTTTTTATTATTTTATTCCCTCAAGATCATAGCAAGAAAACAAAGCCCTCAACTCAAAACTACTCTTTATTATATAACTCACGGACTCGATTACATAGATAGAGATCAAATCAAAACTCAAAGCTAGATCATACTAAAACTTTATTCTACTAGATCAAGATATAACCAAAAGGACCGAACTAAGAAAAACGATAAAAGTAAAGGTGTGATGGTGATACGATAACGGGGCACCTCCCCCAAGCTTGGCAGTTGCCAAGGGGAGTGCCCATACCCATGTATTTATGTTTCTTTCTTCGGAGGTGATGATGATGGAGTTGTTGATGACGAAATTTTATCCTCCGTCTTCCAAGGCATGGGTTCACCATCGTAAAAAGATGAACGAGTCTCCGGGATCCTCAAATCTGCAACCAAACTCATCCTCTTAAATCTATATTCATACTCATAGTTTTGGTTCTGCAGGTCATAGATCTGGGCTTGGAGATGCTCGATTTTCTCATGAAGCTTGAAGATGGCCTCCCCAATGTTCTCGGCATTCAGCTTGTGACCACTAGTAAATTCAGCGATCATCATGTGGTTGGCGTTGAGTCCGCGTTCCACCATCCCTTGGCACTTGAAGACTTGCTGCTCCATTGCTTCGAGTCTTGTCTCCATGCTTCCGGTCTTCTTTGGCCCCTCAACATCGCGGATGTGCAGCACCCCCTCACGCATCTCAATGGCTTGAGGGTGTCGAAGCAGCTCCGCAAGGTAGGGGTTGATGACCTTCTCGAAAAACTTGTCCTTGGGGGCGCTTGGAGTCGTCATGGTGATCTAGATCTGTCAGAAAAACAGCTCGAAACAAAAACAGAAGATTTTGTTGTGGTACGGTGGTCAAAACCTTCGGAAGATTATATAATGAATTTTTACCGACCAAAAGAAGTATTGTGCAAGAAAACGGAGTCCAGAGGGCACACGAGGTGGCCACAAGGTCGGGGGGGCGCGCCCAGGGGGGTAGGGCGTGCCCTCCACCCTTGTGGTCGTCTCGTGTCTCTTTCGGACTACTTTTAATTTTCCTAATTTTTTAAATATTCCAAAACGGAGAAAAATTATCATTGGAAACGTTTTGGAGTCGGTTTACTTACCATATCACATACCTATTTCTTTTCGGAGTCTGAAACGTTCTGGAAAGTGTCCCTTATGTACTCCTCCGGTGTTACGGTGTTAATTATATTGGTCTCAACATTTATGGGAGTACCTGAGATATAATGTTTGATTCTTTGACCGTTTACCACCTTCGGATTTGTGCCTTCGGCGTTGTTGATTTTTATGGCACCGGAACGATAGACCTTCTCGATAATGTAAGGACCTTCCCATTTAGAGAGAAGCTTTCCTGCAAAAAATCTTAAACAAGAGTTGTATAGCAAAACATGATCACCTATATTAAACTCACGCTTTTGTATCCTCTTGTCATGCCATCTTTTAACTTTTTATTTAAACAACTTGGCATTCTCATAGGCTTGTGTTCTCCATTCATCAAGCGATCTTATGTCAAATAATCTCTTCTCACCGGCAAGTTTGAAATCATAGTTGAGCTCTTTGATTGCCCAATAAGCTTTATGTTCTAGTTCAAGGGGTAAGTGACATGCCTTTCCATAAACCATTTTATACGGAGACATACCCATAGGGTTTTTATAAGCAGTTCTATAAGCCCATAATGCGTCATCAAGTTTCTTAGACCAATTCTTTCTAGATCTATTAACAGTCTTTTGCAAAATTAATTTAATCTCTCTATTGCTCAATTCTACTTGACCACTAGACTGAGGATGATATGGAGATGCAATTCTATGGTTAACATCATATTTAGCAAGCATTTTACGGAAAGCACCATGAATAAAATGTGAACCACCATCAGTCATTAAATATCTAGGGACTCCAAACCTCGGAAAAATAACTTCTTTAAGCATTTTAATAGAAGTGTTATGATCAGCACTACTAGTTGGAATAGCTTCTACCCACTTAGTAACGTAATCAACAGCAACTAAAATATGTGTATACCCATTAGAGGAAGGAAAAGGTCCCATATAATCAAAGCCCCAAACATCGAATGGTTCAATAACAAGTGAATAATTCATAGGCATTTCCTGACGTCTACTAATATTACCAATTCTCTGGCATTCATCACAAGACAAGACAAACTTACGAGCATCATTGAAGAGAGTAGGCCAATAAAAACCAGATTGCAATACCTTATGTGCAGTTCTATCTCCAGTGTGGTGTCCTCCGTAAGACTCGGAGTGGCACTTGCGTAGGATCCGTTCCTGTTCATGCTCAGGTTCACAACGTCTAATAACACCATCTACTCCTTCTTTATAAAGGTGTGGGTCATCCCAAAAGTAATGTCTTAAATCATAGAAAAACTTTTTCTTTTGCTGGTATGTGAAACTAGGTGGTATAAATTTAGCAACAATGTAATTAGCATAATCAGCATACCATGGAGTATTACGAGCAGCATTTGTGACAGCTAATTGTTCATCAGAAAAGCTATCATCAATAGGCAGTGGGTCATCAAGAACATTTTCTAACCTAGACAAGTTGTCTGCAACGGGGTTCTCAGCTCCCTTTCTATCAATAATATGCAAATCAAATTCTTGTAGCAAGAGAACCCATCTAATAAGTCTAGGTTTAGCATCTTTCTTTTCCATAAGATATTTAATAGCAGCATGATCAGTGTGAACCGTTACTTTGGAATCAACAATATAAGATCTGAACTTATCACAAGCAAAGACAACTGCTAAAAATTCTTTTTCAGTAGTAGCATAATTCCTCTGGGCACTGTCTAGAGTTTGACTAGCATAATGAATAACATTTAATTTCTTATCAACTCTTTGCCCTAGAACAACACCAACAACATAATCACTAGCATCACGCATAATTTCAAAGGGTAAATTCCAATCAGGTGGCTGAACAATAGGTGCAGAAATCAAGACTTTCTTAAGTATTTCAAACGCTTCTACACAATCATCATAAAAAACAAAAGGGACATCTTTTTGCAAGAGATTAGTGAGAGGCCTAGAAATTTTAGAGAAGTCTTTAATAAACCTCCTATAGAAGCCAACATGACCAAGGAAACTTCTTATACCTTTGATATCTTTAGGACACGGCATCTTTTCAATAGCATCTACTTTAGCTTTATCAACTTCAATACCTCTTTCAGAAATTTTATGCCCCAAGACAGTACCTTCATTAACCATAAAGTGGCACTTCTCCCAATTCAAGACAAGATTAGTTTCTTCACATCTCTGCAAAACTCGATCAAGGTTGCTTAAGCAATCATCAAAAGAAGTTCCGTAAACGGAGAAATCATCCATGAAAACCTCAACAATCTTTTCACAAAAATCAGAGAATATAGCAGTCATACATCTTTGAAAGGTGGCAGGTGCATTGCATACACCAAAAGGCATACGTCTATAAGCAAAGGTACCGAAAGGGCAAGTAAAAGTGGTCTTTTCCTGATCATGTTTTAACACAGGCATTTGAGAAAAACTAGAATAACCATCTAGAAAGCAAAAATGTGTATGTTTGGATAGTCTTTCTAGCATTTGATCAATAAAAGGTAGAGGGTAATGATCTTTTCTATTAACTTTATTTAATTTGCGAAAATCAATTACCATTCTATAACCTGTAACAATTCTTTGTGGGATCAATTCATTCTTATCATTAGGAACAACAGTAATACCTCCCTTCTTAGGGACACAATGAACAGGACTTACCCACTTACTATCAGAAATAGGATAAATTATACCTGCCTCCAGAAGCTTTAGTATTTCATTTCTTACCACTTCTTTCATCTTAGGATTTAACCGTCGTTGGTGATCAACAACTGGTTTAGCATCATTCTCCAAATTAATTTTGTGCTGACATAGAGTGGGACTAATGCCCTTAAGATCATCAAGAGTATATCCAATAGCGGCACGGTGCTTGTTCAGAGTTTTCAATAATTTCTTTTCTTCATGCTCTGAAAGGTTAGCACTAATAATAACAGGATATATCTTCTTTTCATCGAGATAAGCATATTTCAAAGTATCCGGTAATTGTTTAAGCTCAAACACGGGATCACCCTTGGGTGGAGGAGGATCCCCAAGGATTTCAACATGCAATTTGTGTTTCGGAATAGGCCCTTGATTAAAGAATATCTCGTCTATTTCCCTTCTTTCATTCATAAACATATCATTCTCATGGTCTAGCAAATATTATTCTAAGAGATCAATAGGAGGCACGACAATAGAAGCAAGACCAATAATTTCATCCTTACTAGGCAATTCTTTATCATGGGGTTGTCTACAAAATTTAGAGAAATTAATATCATGAGACATATCCCCTAAACCGACAGTAACAATATCTTTCTCCCAATCTATCTTAGCATTAACAGCATTCAAGAAAGGTCTACCAAATATAATGGGACAAAAGTCATCTTGTGGGGAAGCAAGAACAAGAAAATCAGTAGGGTATTTTATTTTCCCACACAAGACTTCAACATCTCTGACAATCCCAATTGATGAAATAGTATCTCTATTAGCAAGCTTAATAGTAACATCAATATCTTCAATCTCAGCAGGTGCAATATCATTCATAATTTCTTTATACAAGGAAAAAGGAATTGCACTCACACTAGCACCCATATCACATAAGCCATGATAACAATGATCTCCTATTTTAACTGAAACAACTGGCATGCCAACAATGGGTCTATGTTTATCTTTACTATCAGGTTTAGCAATTCTAGCTGCTTCATCACAGAAATAAATAACATGCCCATCAATATTATCAACCAAGAGATCTTTAACCATAGCAATACTAGGTTCAACTTTAATTTGCTCAGGGGGTGTAGGTGTTCTAGTATAACTCTTACGAACCACAGTTGAAGCTTTAGCATGATCCTTTATTCTAACAGGAAAAGGTGGTTTCTCAATATAAGCAGTAGGAACAATAGGATCAACATTATAAGTAATAGTTTCTTCTTCAACTTTAATAGGTTCTACTATTTTAACTTCAATGGGAGGATGATATTTAAACCACTTCTCCTTAGGGAGATCAACCTGAGTAGAAAATGATTCACAGAAAGAAGCTACTGTCTCAGAGTCAAGTCCATATTTAGTGCTAAAATCACGAAAAGCATCGGCATTCATAAAAGATTTAACACAATCAAACTTAAGGTTTATACCTGACTCCTTACCTTCGTCGAGTTCCCAATCTTCAGAGTTGCGTTTAATTCTTTCCAATAAATCCCATTTGAATTCAATAGTCTTCTTCATAAAAGAACCAGTACAAGAAGTATCGAGCATGGATCGATCATTATGAGAAAGCCGGGCATAAAATTTTTGAATAATAATTTCTCTTGGGAGCTCATGATTGGGGCATGAATATAACATTGACTTAAGCCTCCCCCAAGCTTGAGCGATACTTTCTCCTTCACGAGGCCAAAAATTATATATATAATTCCGATCACGATGAACCAGATGCATAGGATAAAACTTCTGATGAAATTCCAATTTCAATCGGTTGTAGTTCCATGATCCAATATCGTCACATAGCCTATACCATGTCAATGCCTTCTCCTTCAAAGATAAAGGGAAGACCTTCTTCTTGACTTCATCCTCGGGCAAACCTACAAGCTTAAATAATCCACAAACTTCATCCACATAGATTAGATGCATATCAGGATGTAATGTTCCATCTCCTGTGTAAGGATGAGCTAGCAGTTTCTCTATCATACCTGAAGGAATTTCATAATAAATATTTTCAGTAGGTGCAGTAGGTTGAGGGGCAACTCTTTGCTCTTCCGGTCGGGTGAAGATACCCTGAACAAACCTCTCAAAGGATTACTTTCCATAGTAACAAGTGACAGTAAATTTCAGCACACTATATAAATGTTTCCTTACCAAATTCCACTTACCAAAGGCGCTTCACTCCGCGGCAACGGCGCCAGAAAAGAGTCTTGATGACCCACAAGTATAGGGGATCTATCATAGTCCTTTCGATAAGTAGGAGTGTCGAACCCAACGAGGAGCAGAAGGAAATGACAAGCGGTTTTCAGCAAGGTATTCTCTGCAAGCACTGAAATTATCGGTAACAGATAGTTGTGTGATAAGATAATTCGTAATGGGTAATAAGTAACAAAAGTAAACAAGGTGCAGCAAGGTGGCCCAATCCTTTTTGTAGCAAAGGACAAGCCTGGACGAACTCTTATATAAAGCAAAGCGCTCCCGACGACACATGGGACTTGTTGTCAAGTTAGTTTTCATCATGCTCATATGATTCGCATTCGTTACTTTGATAATTTGATATGTGGGTGGACCAGTGCTTGGGTGCTGCCCTTCCTTGGACAAGCCTCCCACTTATGATTAACCCCTCTCGCAAGCATCCACAACTACGAAAGAAGAATTAAGATAAATCTAATCATAGCATGAAACATATGGATCCAAATCAGCCCCTTACGAAGCAACGCATAAACTAGGGTTTAAGCTTCTGTCACTCTAGCAACCCATCATCTACTTATTACTTCCCAATGCCTTCCCCTAGGCCCAAATCATGGTGAAGTGTCATGTAGTCGACGTTCACATAACACCACTAGAGGAAAGACAACATACATCTCATCAAAATATCTAACGAATACCAAATTCACATGATTACTTATAACAAGACTTCTCCCATGTCCTCAGGAACAAACGTAACTACTCACAAAGCATATTCATGTTCATAATCAGAGGAGTATTAATTATCATTAAGGATCTGAACAAATGGTCTTCCACCGAATAAACCAACTAGCATCAACTACAATGAGTAATCAACACTACTAGCAACCCACAGGTACCAATATGAGGTTTTGAGACAAAGATCGGATACAAGAGATGAACTAGGGTTTGAGAGGAGATGGTGCTGGTGAAGATGTTGATGGAGATTAACCCCCTCTCGATGAGAGGATCGATGGTGATGACGATGGCGATGATTTCCCCCTCCCGGAGGGATGTTTCCTCGGCAGAACAGCTCCGCCGGGGCCCTAGATTGGTTCTGCCCAGGTTCCGCCTCGAGACGGCGGCGCTTCGTCCCGAAAGCCTCCTTCTTATTTTTTCCAGGTCAAAACACACCATATAGCAGAAGATGGGCGTCGGGGGCCTGCCAGGTGGCCCACAAGGACGGGGGGGGGGGGGGGGGGGGGGCAGGGGGGTAGGGCGCGCCCTCCACTCTTGTGGATGGCAGGTGGCCCCCCTCTGGAACTTTCTTTGCCCAATATTTTTTATTTAATCCAAAATGATTCTCCGTGAAGTTTGAGGACTTTTGGAGTTGTGCAGAATAGGTCTCTAATATTTGCTGCTTTTCCAGCCCAGAATTCCAGCTGCCGGCATTCTCCCTCTTCATGTAAACCTTGTAAAATAAGAGAGAAAATGCATAAGTATTGTGCCATAATGTGTACTAACAACCCATAATGCAATAAATATTGATATAAAAGCATGATGCAAAATGGACGTATCAGCGCCGTACAACCTTGACTTGAAAAACATCGCTGACCTACAAACCAGAATTCCTGTAGACGATTGTGATAAAGAAACACCATCCCTATTCGACGTAGCAAATTCTATGCTCGGAACAAATCTTGAGAACGGTGACGAGACGCTAGGATTAGGGTCGTCTGGATGGGAGAATTATCCCTTGACCTACGAGCGGATAAAATATGCTGCCCTCGATGCCCGTGTGAGTTTCGAGATAGCTGCAAGGTCAAAAGATCTTGTTGCGAAGCCGTCTCCCATAGAAAATGGAAGAAGAAAATCCTCTCTGTGTACATTGATATAGATGAACTATTTCGCTAGTGTGCATGTCTTTGGAACAAGTATAGTAGCGCAGGTCCGCTTGACTATAACTAGGTATTTATCAGCCTAGTTTTCTCTAGTACTCCTTGCAATGATCGGTATGCAATGCATGTGTCAGTAGACATGACAGCTTGTCCATGGAAGTTGAACTACGGCAACCATCACGTTTCTACCACTGCCACACGCGATTCCCACGACGCCGCTCCAACCCACGGCACCACGTCCCCCGACGTGTGCCTCACCCCTCTCGGCCCCATCGCTCCTCTGCTTTTGTGTGCATGACATGTGGGCCAGCTGAACTGCGGCGACCATCAAGTTTCTACCACAGCCACACGTGATTCCCATGATGCCGCTCGAACCATGACACCACACGTCCCCCGACCTGCGCCTCACCCCTCTCGGTCCCACCGCCCCTCTGCCTTTGTGAGAATGACATGTGGGCCTGCCACCTGTAGGGTCCACATGTCATTGACTCAAAGGCAGGTGCACTAAGCCACTGAAGCTCGGTCCCGTGGGCCCCGAGAGGGAAATGTAACTCCTGCGCCAGGCCTTGTGGTGCTCCCATCGTACGAACTCATGCCAAACTCGAAATTTGTTTCTTACTACTACCAATGTGCCGGACCGTGCTTTGCAATGGATCCAAAGTAGTAGAATAATACTTGTTCACAGACTTGAAATATAAACACTCTAGTTTTGATATACATATATCAGTAAAAATAAATTATGCTTCACTCAAGACATATACCTCGGGATGTTTTGATGAGGTGAGCGGTGGGTGTGGCTGGTTTCAAGATAATAATAGATTTTTAAAACATTTTAGCAGATTTTTTTCTAATATTTTGTAGCGTGGCAAGGCATCCGGTGCACCTAATAGTCTAAAAAAATTGAGTGCACTCTAAAGATATTTACATGCTCCCATTTAGTGGAGTGCACTCTAAACACATTATCTATTTATTTTTCTCTAGCCTTTCCTAGCCATGCAACCATGCCACATAAGCTAGTCATGCATGCAATCCATAAATTGCAATATACTTGCGTTACTCTCCAGCATGCAATGTCGCCACATCATCTATTTATGCCTGATAGTCATAGGTTGTTTTTTGCATTAGTATTGATCCTTCATAGTTTGGTAGAGGTATGATTAATCCAAATATTAATGCTCCATAAAACTAAACTCCAAAGGTCCACCGGAGCCGAGGCAGAGGACATACGACGGGGGCGGTGGAGGCGTCTTCATAAGAGGAGAAGAGCTCGAAGGATAATCTTGCATGTCCGCCGCCACCTGCATATCGGCGCGGGACTCCTCGGGCGCCCACTGGAGCTCGTGCTCCTCCACGGAGCGGCGGAGTCACGGGATTTTCCTAAACCACGATGGGCACCATGCAGTACTCCTCGTAGCCCGGGGCGCGATGCTCGTGTCCCAACTCCTGGGGTATTGTCTGGAGCATGCGCTCAACCACCTCGTGAGCCGCGAGGATGCCATGCTCGCGGCCTGATACGTCTCCAACGTATCTATAATTTTTGATTGTTCCATGCTATTATATTATCTATTTTGGATGTTTTATATGCATTAATATGCTATTTTATATTATTTTTAGGACTAACTTATTAACCTAGAGCCAGTGCTAGTTTCTGTTTTTCCTTGTTTTTGGGCCTCGCAGAAAAGGAATACCAAACGGAGTCCAAACGGAATAAAACTTCACGATGATTTTTCTTGGACCAGAAGACACCCAGGGGACTTGGAGTCCAAGTCAGAAGAGCCACGAGGCGGCGACAAGGGTGGAGGGCGCCCCCTAGGGGGGAGCACGCCCCCCTACTTTGTGGGCCCCCCGGGACTCCCCTGACCTAACTCTTCCTCCTATATGTTCACATATATTTCAAAACCACCAGAGGCATCCACGAATACACTTTTTCACCGCCGCAACCTTCTGTTCCCGTAAGATCCCATCTTGGGGCCTTTTCCGGCATCCCGCCAGAGGGGGAATCGATCACGGAGGGCTTCTACATCAACTCCATTGCCCTTCCGATGATGCGTGAGTAGTTTACTTCAGACCTACGGGTCCATAGCTAGTAGCTAGATGGCTTCTTCTCTCTCTTTGATTCTCAATACAACGTTCTCCTTGATGTTCTTGGAGATCTATCCGATGTAATCTTCTTTTACGGTGTGTTTGTCGAGATCCGATGAATTGTGGATTTATGATCAGCTTATCTATGAATATTATTTGAATTTTCTCTGAATTATTTTATGCATGATTTAATATCTTTGTATTTCTCTTCGAATTATCGGTTTGGTTTGGCCAACTAGATTGGTTTTTCTTGCAATGGGGAGGTGCTTAGCTTTGGGTTCAATCTTGTGTGATTTCACCCAGTGACAAAGTAGGGGTAGCGAGACACATATTGTATTGTTGCCATCGAGGATAAAAAGATGGGGTTTTGATCATATTGCTTGAGTTAATTCCTCTACATCATGTCATCTTACTTAAGGCGTTACTCCGTTCTTTATGAACTTAATACTCTAGATGAATGCTGGATAGCGGTTGATGTGTGGAGTAATAGTAGTAGATGCAGGCAGGAGTCGGTCTACTTGACACGGACGTGATGCCTATATGCATAATCATTGCCTTGGATATCGTCATAACTTTGCGCTTTTCTATCAATTGCTCGACAATAATTTGTTCACCCACCGTATTATTTGCCTTCATGAGAGAAGGCACTAGTGAAACCTATGGCCCCTGGGTCTATTTTCCATCATATTACTTTCCGATCTACTATTTTCCATCATAATACTTTCCGATCTACTATTTTCCATCATATTACTTTCCGATCTACTATTTTGCAATCTTTTATTTTCAGATCTATATACCAAAAAACCCAAAAATATTTTATCTTTTGTTTATCTATCTCTATCAGATCTCACTTTTGCAGTTGACCATGAAGTGATTGACAACCCCTTTATCGCGTTGGGTGCAAGTGTTTGATTGTTTGTGCAGGTGTTGGTGATTTGTGCGTTCTTCTCCTACTGGATTGATACCTTGATTCTTAACTGAGGGAAATATTTACCTCTACTGTGCTGCATCACCCATTCCTCTTCAAGGGAAAAACCAACGCAACCTCAAGAAGTAGCAGGAAGAATTTCTGGCGCCGTTGCCGGGGAGATCTACGCCAATTCAAGACATACCAAGTACCCATCATAAACTCTCATCTCTTGCATTACATTATTTGCCATTTGCCTCTCGTTTTCCTCTCCCCCACTTTTAAAATGATTCTCTAAAAGATTTGCCTTTTCTCTCGCCGTTCTCTTGTTTGCCTAAATCCGTCTTTCTGTCGCTATGGCCAACTCTAAAAGGACTAAGGGTTTTCTCCCGAATTATAATGCTTTGGATAGCCCCTCTGTCCTTTCTAAGCTCATAAATAATGATGCTACGGAAAGACCTTTCGAGGTTGTTAAGGAAAATGTAAACAATTTTGATGGAGATAATCCCGGAATTTTTCATTATTTGCTCGATGAATCTTTAAAGGATGCTTGGGATAGACTATTGAGGATTCAGGCTAGCCATGTGCCTCAATACCATATTAAGATATACTTGAGAAGTTTTTATGTTGGTTTGCCTATTTCTCTTAAACAAGTTTTGGATTCTATATTTGAAAACGACTTTCTTGGAGGAGATGCCTTTGATACTTATGAAAAGATGAAAACCATATTTGGGCACTCCAAAGGTGAAAATATTGAATCAACTACTCTTATGTGCTTTTATCAAAATGAAATAATCAAAGAGATGAAGGCTAGTGTAGATGCAAATTTTCGAAGTGTGCTTAATCTTTCTTCTACTATTAATGGCCATGTGCTTTCACAAAATAGAAAGATAAATGCTTTGGACAAGAAATTCTCTCTTTACTACCAAAAGGGAGAAGATGATAATACCTAGATCTATGTGTTTTTATGCCTAGCTAAGGGCGTTAAACAATAGCGCTTGTTGGGAGGCAACACAATTTTATTTTTATTTTTATTTTTTTGGTTCTGTTTTTCAATAAATTTTTCATCTAGCCTCTGGTTAGATGTGTTTTGATGTTTTAATTAGTGTTTGTGCCAAGTAAGACCTTTGGGATGGCTTACGGTGATAGTTGATTTGATCTTGCTGAAAAACAGAAACTTTTGCGTCCAGCCAGAGAATTTTAGTAATTCACTGGAGCATTGAAAAACCCTGAATTATTTACACGAGATTTAAATATAAATTTAATCTGTTTTCCTAATTTTTCAGAATTTTTAGAGTTACATAAGTATTAGAACAATTCGGATCTTCGCAGACTGTTCTGTTTTTGACAGATTCTATTTTCTTTGTGTTGTTTGCTTATTTTGATGAATCTATGTGTAATATCGGGGGGTATGAACCATGGAGAAGTTGGAATACAGTAGATATTACACCAATATAAATAAAGAATGAGTTTACAACAGTACCAAAAGTGGTGATTTTATTTTCTTGTACTAACGGATCTCACGAGTTTTCTGTTGAGTTTTGTGTTGTGAAGTTTTCAAGTTTTGGGTAAACATTTGATGAACTATGAAATAAGGAGTGGCAAGATCCTAAGCTTGGGGATTCCCAAGGCACCCCAAGGTAATATTCAAGGACAACCAAGAGCCTAAGCTTGGGGATGCCCCGGAAGGCATCCCCTCTTTCGTCTTCGTCTACCGGTAAATTTATTTGAGGCTATATTTTTATTCACCACATGATATGTGTTTTGCTTGGAGCGTCTTGTATGATATGATTCTTTGCTTTTTAGTTTGCCACAATCATCCTTGCTATACACACCTTTTGAGAGGTACACGCATGAATCGTGATTTATTAGAATACTCTATGTGCTTCACTTATATCTTTTGAGTTAGGCAATTTTGCTCTAGTGCTTCACTTATATCTTTTTAGAGCACGGCGGTGGTTTTATTTTATAGAAATTATTGAACTCTCATGCTTCACTTATATTATTTTGAGAGTCTTTCTAAACAGCATGGTAATTTGCTTTGGTTATAAATTTAGTCCTAATATGATAGGCATCCAAGAGGGATATAATAAAAACTTTCATATAAAGTGCATTGAATACTATGTGAAGTTTGATTCCTTATGATTATTTTGAGATATAAAGATGGTGATATTAGAGTCATGCTAGTGAGTAATTGTGGATTGTAGAAATACTTGTGTTAAAGTTTGTGATTCCCGTAGCATGCACGTATGGTGAACCGTTATGTGATGAAGTCGTAGCATGAGGTATTTATTGATTGTCTTCCTTATGAGTGGTGGTCGGGGACGAGCGATGGTCTTTTCCTACCAATCTATCCCCCTAGGAGCATGTGCGTAGTACTTTGTTTCAAGGACTAATAGATTTTTGCAATAAGTATGTGAGTTCTTTATGACTAATGTTGAGTCCATGGATTATACGCACTCTCACCCTTCCACTTTTGCTAGCCTCTCTAGTACCATGCAACTTTCGCCGGTGCCATACACCTACCTTTTACCTTCCTCAAAATAGCCACCATACCTACCTATTATGGCATTTCCATAGCCATTCCGAGATATATTGCCATGCAACTTTCCACCGTTCCGTTTTATTATGACACGTTCCATCATTGTCATATTGCTTTGCATGATCATGTAGTTGACATAGTATTTATGGCAAAGCCACCGTTCATAATTTTTATACATGTCACTATTGAGTCCTTGCACATCCCGGTACACCGCCGGAGGCATTCGTATAGAGTCATATTTTGTTCTAAGTATCGAGTTGAATTCTTGAGTTGTAAGTAAATAAAAGTGTGATGATCTTCATTATTAGAGCATTGTCCCATGTGAGGAAAGGATGATGGAAGCTATGATTCCCTCACAAGTTGGGATGAGTCTCCGGACTTTACAAAAAAATAAAAGAGGCCAACGAAGCCCACAAATAAAATAAAAGAGGCCAAAGAAGCCCACCAAAAAAAAGAGAGAAAAGAGAGAAGGGGCAATGTTACTATCCTTTTTCCACACTTGTGCTTCAAAGTAGCACCATGATTTTCATGATAGAGAGTCTCCTATGTTGTCACTTTCATATACTAGTGGGAATTTTTCATTATAGAACTTGTCTTGTATATTCCAATGATGGGCTTCCTCAAATTGCCCTAGGTCTTCGTGAGCAAGCAAGTTGGATGCACACCCACTTAGTTTCTTTTTTGAGCTTTCATAAACTTATAGCTCTAGTGCATCCGTTGCATGGCAATCCCTACTCACTCACATTGATATCTATTGATGGGCATCTCCATAGCCCGTTGATATGCCTAGTTGATGTGAGACTATCTCCTTCTTTTTGTCTTCTCCACAACCACCATATTCTATTCCACCTATAGTGCTATGTCCATGGCTCACGCTCATGTATTGCGTGAAAGTTTAAAAGGTTTGAGAACATCAAAAGTATGAAACAATTGCTTGGCTTGTCATCGGGGTTGTGCATGATTTGAGTACTTTGTGTGATGAAGATGGAGCATAGCCAGACTATATGATTTTGTAGGAATAACTTTCTTTGGCCATGTTATTTTGAGAAGACATGATTGCTTTATTAGTATGCTTGAAGTATTATTGTTTTTATGTCAATATTAAACTTTTGTTTTGAATCTTATGGATCTGAACATTCATGCCACAATAAAGAAAATTACATGGATAAGTATGTTAGGTAGCATTCCACATCAAAAATTCTGTTTTTATCATTTACCTACTCGAGGACGAGCAGGAATTAAGCTTGGGGATGCTTGATACGTCTCCAATGTATCTATAATTTTTTATTGTTCCATGTTATTATATTATCTGTTTTGGATGTTTTATATGCATTAATATGTTATTTTATATTATTTTTGGGACTAACTTATTAACCTAGAGCCTAGTGCCAGTTTCTGTTTTTTCCTTATTTTTTAGTTTTACAGAAAAGGAATACCAAATGGAGTCCAAACGGAATAAAACTTCAGGATAATTTTTCTTGGACCAGAAGACACCCAGGGGACTTGGAGTCCAAGTCAGAAGAGCCATGAGGCGGCGACAAGGGTGGAGGGCGCGCCCTAGGGGGGGCGCCCCCCTACCTTATGGGCCCCTCGGGACTCCCCTGACCTAGATCTTCCTCCTATATATTGACATATATTCCAGAACCACCAGAGGCATCCCGCGAAAACACTTTTCCACTGCCACAACCTTCTGTTCCCGTGATATCCCATCTTGGGGCCTTTTCCGGCATCCCGCCGGAGGGGGAATCGATCATGGAGGGCTTCTACATCAACTCCATTGCCCTTCCAATGATGCGTGAGTAGTTTACTTCAGACCTACGGGCCCATAGCTAGTAGCTAGATGGCTTCTTCTCTCTCTTTGATTCTCAATACAACGTTCTCCTTGATGTTCTTGGAGATCTATCCGATGTAATCTTCTTTTGCGGTGTGTTTGTCGAGATCCGATGAATTGTGGATTTATGATCAGCTTATCTATGAATATTATTTGAATCTTCTCTGAATTCTTTTATGCATGATTTAATATCTTTGTATTTCTCTTCGAATTATCGGTTTGGTTTGGCCAACTAGATTGGTTTTTCTTGCAATGGGAGAGGTGCTTAGCTTTGGGTTTAATCTTGCGTGATTTCACCCGGTGACAAAGTAGGGGTAGCGAGACACGTATTGTATTGTTGCCATCGAGGATAAAAAGATGGGGTTTTCATCATATTGCTTGAGTTAATTCCTCTACATCATGTCATCTTACTTAAGGCGTTACTCCGTTCTTTATGAACTTAATACTCTAGATGCATGCTGGATAGCGGTCGATGTGTGGAGTAATAGTAGTAGATGCTGGCAGGAGTCGGTCTACTTGACACGGACGTGATGCCTATATGCATAATCATTGCCTTGGATATCGTCATAACTTTGCGCTTTTCTATCAATTGCTCGATAGTAATTTGTTCACCCACCATATTATTTGCCTTCATAAGAGAAGGCACTAGTGAAACCTATGGCCCCCGGGTCTATTTTCCATCATATTACTTTCCGATCTACTATTTTCCATCATAATACTTTCCGATCTACTATTTTCCATCATATTACTTTCCGATCTACTATTTTGCAATCTTTTATTTTTAGATCTATATACCAAAAAACCCAAAAATATTTTATCTTTTGTTTATCTATCTCTATCAGATCTCACTTTTGCAGTTGACCGTGAAGGGATTGACAACCCCTTTATCGCATTGGGTGCAAGTGTTTGATTGTTTGTGCAGGTGTTGGTGATTTGTGCGTTCTTCTCCTACTGGATTGATACCTTGGTTCTTAACTGAGGGAAATACTTACCTCTACTGTGCTGCATCACCCTTTCCTCTTCAAGGGAAAAACCAACGCAAGCTCAAGAAGTAGCATGGCCGTGCTGTTGGAGCACACGCCCGTGCGCCTGAGCGGCGAGGATGCGATGTTCGCAGGCATGCTGCCGGAGCAAGCGCTCGTCCATGTCGAGAGCGGTGACGATGCGATGTTCACGGACATGCTCTCGTACACGTCGAGAGCGGCGATGATGCGATGCTTGCGGGCATGCTGCTGGAGAACGCGCTCGTCAACATTATGAGCGGCGGGGATGCGATGTTCGCAGGCGTGCTACTAGAGCACGCTCTCATCCACGTCGAGAGTGGCGACGATGTGATGTTCGCGGGCATGCTCTCGTCCACGTCGAGAGTGGCGATGATGCGATGCTCGCGGGCATGCTGCTGGAGAACGCGGTCGTCCACATTGTGAGCGGCGAGGACGCAATGCACCTCCTCGTGACCGACCAGGGCATGCTGCTGGAGCATAGCTACCCATCATGGCTGACGAGGGCGAGCCACTAGATCACACTGTCCTCCGCGTGGCCAGTTAGCGCACGCTACTCGCGGCCGTCGAGGGCGTGCTCCACCTCGGCGATGTCGGAGACTCCGTCCTCTTCCCAGGCCGCGGCGCCATCCACTTCGGCAACGGCTACGTGCTCCGGTGGGTGTTGTGTCCGTATGGGAGCTTTGAGCTATAGTACCAGTGGGGGCGGGGGTGACCTTTTCGTGGTTTCACATGGTCTGAGGAGAAAAATAGAATCTCAAGTAGCACAATATGTTGGAACGTGTCGGAGGAAGGCAGGCAGGAGCAGTACAACAAACATCACATGCGCACCATATTTTGAGAAGGGTTTAATGTAAATTGTGTGAAATGGGTCTGTGTGGATGTACGAGTAGTACATCCATATCACTAACATTCATGCACGCAACAAACATTTGTGTGCACGATTTCACCCTATTTCATATTTTGTTTGGGAGTGGATTTGATTTTTGTAATCGGAGCTCATTTTTGTAGTTGGGTTCAATTTAGACTATGCATGTATTATTGCGAGAGATAGATATAGAGACAATATTTGTGTGAAAAAGAGGGGGGTGGGGGCAGTGATACCTAACATGAGAGGGGCATATGTGTGTTCGAAAGACTGTGTGTGTCGTAGAGAGAGGAGTGTCCAAAAGGGAGAGAGAGGGTGTGTGCGTGTGTGTGTTAGAGAGAGAGAGAGAGAGAAAGAGAGGTCCGTGTAACGTCAGGATCAACAAGGTTACGAGGTTGGGGATATGGGAGAGCGATAGTGTGTGTGTGTGATGAAGGGACCCACAGACGGCGTCTATTTGCATGTGAGAGAGCTGGATAGACCTCGACAGCATGGCTGGCTAGGGGTGGAAGGTTATGTGTGGTAGAAAGAGATAGTAAAGAGAGAGATGAATGCTTGTTTGTTGCAAGGAGACCTAACTACATAGACGGGGGTAGCAAGAAGAAGAGAATGACAGTGTGCCTTTTTCCATGGGATGGGAGAGAGACCAAGAGACACGCATCGTGTGGAGAGGTGTGTGTGTTTCGAGAGAGAGAGAGAGAGGGAGGTGTGGACCTGGATAATGAGATGGGTGCTCATGTGTATGTTAGAGGGAATGAATTGTCTAGGTGGTAGTCTTATGATGGCGACTCAATCTTTCAATGATAGTCGGGATAAGTATCGATTTGGTGGATTTTGACGTTGACGATCCAGCTATATCGTACCCGGTGATACAAATCGACAATCGTTACTAAACCAATCTTCGATGGTCGATGATCTTGTCGTATGCACAAAATCAACCTGAATAACAAGATGGAATTCCTCCAAGCAACCGAAGAACCGGCTAGAACTAAGATAATGCAATCTTAATTGCCAATATGAATTAATTAAGCATAATGGTGGAGCTGCTGGTATAGGACCTGAACAAGGCGGTAGTCCTACACACCCCGCAAATGCAAATTATAGCGAAGCAAAACAATGTGTGCACAACAACGTGAGTTCTAACCTAGGAAAAAAGTAGTAGCCTTATCTATATATATAGACTATATTACTATATTTTTTATCTGTATAGTTATATCCATATCTATTCCACTCCCTCCGTTTGTAATTTACTCCGCACATAGCTTTGACTGCAGCCAAATTTTATAAAGCTTGACCAAATTTGGTGAAAACAATATGAACATTTACACTAACAAATTTACATGATGTGGAAATAAAAGCAATGATGAATCAAATGATATATATTTGGTGGTGTATATGTTAATACTTTTTCTTACAAACTTGTTGAAAGTATACAAAGTTTGACTTTAGAGAAACCCAATATGCGGTATTATGCATTATATATTCATTATTTTCCTGTAGTCAATGTGTGTATTTGTACGTACAAGATATAAACCATTGATTGACGTCGATCCAATGGTCCAGGTGGTTGCAATTCAGATCTACTATAACCTAATTGTAACCATACACGTTCTTCTCGAACAAGCAGCACGACAGTGTGATCGATCCACATAAGAAGCTCTCAATAAGACCTCCAGACGTGCCATGTGGCTTCATGGGTGCCCCCCACATCATATTATTCATACTACGTTGACTGAAAAACAAGATAAATCACAAAAACAAGATCTTCCCGTTTTTTGTTCCTACGATGCTATGTCGTACACGTACCTAGTTGTATAGTAGTGGTAGTTGAAAGGATCGAGAAGAGGGGTCTAGAGGGGGGTGTTAGACCCTCAACAAGTAAAAGTGGCAATTTTTAAGTTCTTCAAGTTGAGGTGGAGTTTTAACACAAGTTTAAGCATTCACAATACATTTCAAGCAAGCATGGCAAGAGTACGAGCAGCGGAAAGAGTAAAGCATGCTAATTGCAAGAAAGTAAAGGGATGGGATTGGAGTGTGCAAACGCAATGAAGACACGGAGATTTTTGGCGTGGTTCCGATAGGTGGTGCTATCATACATCCACGTTGATGGAGACTTCAACCCACGAAGGGTTACGGTTGCACGAGTCCATGGAGGGATCCACCCACGAAGGGTCCATGAAGAAGCAACTTTGTCTATCCCACCATGGCCATCGCCCACGAAGGACTTGCCTCACTCGGGTAGATCTTCACAAAGTAGGCGTTCTCCTTGCCCTTACAAACTTCTTGGTTCAACTCCACAATCTTGTCGGAGGCTCCCAAGTGACACCTAACCAATCTAGGAGACACCACTCTCCAAAAGGTAATAGATGTTGTGTTGATGATGAACTCCATGCTCTTGTGCTTCAAATGATAGTCTCCCCAACACTCAACTCTCTCTCACAGATTTGGATATGGTGGAAGGATGATTTGAGTGGAAAGCAACTTGGGGAAGGCTAGAAATCAAGATTCTTGTGGTTGGATTGGAATATCTTGATCTCAACACATGAGTAGGTGGTTCTCTCTCAGAAAATTTAGGCTGGAAGTGTAGGCACGTTCTGATGGCTCTCTCACATATGGAGAAGGGGGTGGAGGGGTATATATAGCCTCCACACAAAGTCCAACCGTTACACACATTTGACCCAACTCGGTCAGACCGAATAGAAGAACTCAGTGAGACCGATTTAGTTCAAAATTTGAATGTTAAGAATCTCGATGGGACCGACTGAAACAACTCGGTGGGACCGATGTGCTAGGGCTAGGGCAAAACCTCATCTCGGTGAAGCCGATTGCTTGAACTCGGTGAGACCGATTTCAGCAAAGAGCAAACAGAGAGTTGGTCAAGCAAACTCGGTGAGACCGATTGCACATTTCGGTAAGACCGAAATAATTGCAACAGGCAACAGAGAGTTTGCAGGGCCATCTCAGTGAGACCGAGATCCGTATCGGTGTGACCGAGGAGTTAGGATTTCTAGCAGTGGCTATGACAAATGAACTCGGTGGCGCCGGATAGATCATTTCGGTGGGGCCGAGTTTGACTTTGAGTTTTGGACATATTTGGAAATGAGAAAGTGGTTGAGGGTTTTGGAGCAATATCACTAAGCACTTTGAGCAAGTAGACCATTAAGCAACACCTCATCCCCTTTTTAATAGTATTGGCTTTCCTATGGACTCAATGTGATCTTGGATCACTAAAATATAAGATGAAGAGTCTTGAGCTTTTGCCAATATGTGTCCTTAGCAATTTTAAGGGGTTCCACATCCTCTTGTCCTTGCCATGCCAATTTTGAACTTGTCTGAAATACACTAGGTAGACGTATTAGTCCAATAAGAGATATGTTGACATTAATTACCAAAATCACCCAGGGAGCATGATACGTCTCCAATGTATCTATAATTTTTTATTGTTCCATGCTGTTATATTATTATTCTTGGATGTTTTACAATCATTTTATAGCAACTTTATATCATTTTTTGGGACTAACCTATTGACATAGTGCCAAGTGCCAGTTGCTGTTTTTTTGCTTGTTTTTTACTTCGCAGGAAATCAATACCAAACGGAGTCCAAATGCAGCGAAACTTTTTGGTGATTTTTTCTGGACCAGAAGACACAAGTTGGGCCAAGAAAGTACCTGAGGGGTGCTCCAAGGGGAGCACAACCCACCAGGGCGCGCCTGGCGGCCCAGGCGCGCCCAGGTGGGTTGTGCCCACCTCGGCCACCTCCCGCACCGCCTCTTTGCTCTATAAATACCCCAATATTCCAGAAACCCTAGGGTACTCGACAAAAATCAATTCCAGCCGCCGCAAGTTCCAGAAACCACAAATCCAATCTAAACACCATCATGGAGGGGTTCATCATCCTCGTTGGTGCCTCTCCGATGATGCGTGAGTAGTTCATTGTAGACCTACGGGTCCGTAGTTAGTAGCTAGATGGTTTCCTATCTCTCTCTTTTGATTCTCAATACAATGGTCTCTTGGAGATCTATTTGATGTAACTCTTTTTTGCGGTGTGTTTGTTGGGATCCAATGAACTTTGAGTTTATGATTAGATCTATGTTTTTATCCATGAAAGTTATTTGAATCTTTTGATCTCTTATATGCATGATTACTTATAGCCTCGTATTTCTTTTTCGAATCTTTGGTTTAGTTAGGCCAACTAGATCGATTTTTCTTGCCATGGGAAGAGGTGCTTTGTGATGGGTTCGATCTTACGGTGCTTGATCCCAGTGACAGAAGGGGAACCGACACGTATGTATCGTTGCTATTAAGGATAACAAGATGGGGTCTATTTCTACATAAATAGATCTTGTCTACATCATGTCATCGTTCTTATTGCATTACTCCATTTCTCCATTAACTTAATACACTAGATGCATGCTGGATAACGGTCGATGTATGGAGTAATGGTAGTAGATGCAGGCAGGAGTCGGTCTACTAATCTTGGACGTGATGCCTATATAATGATCATTGCTTGGATATCATCATAATTATTTGAAGTTCTATCAATTACCCAACAGTAATTTGTTTACCCACCGTATGCTATTTTTCTTGAGAGAAGCCACTAGTGAAATCTACGGCCCCCGGGTCTATTTTCTCATCATTTATTTTCAGATCTATTTTGCTATTTGCTATTTTATTTACTTTCCACTTCTATTTCCAGATCTATATTATCAAAAACCCAAAAATACCTCGCTGAATTTTATTTGCTTTTATTTGCATCTATCAATCTATTACAACTTTCTCATGTCCGTTTGCCAATTTCTGGCGCCGTTACCCGAAAGGGATTGACAACCCCTTTAACACATTGGGTTGCAAGTATTTGTTCTTTGTGTGCAGGTGTTGTTTACGTAGTGTTGCTTGGTTCTCCTACTGGTTCGATAACCTTGGTCTCAGCACTGAGGCAAATACCTACCGTTGTTGTGCTGCATCATCCCTTCCTCTTTGGGGAAATACCGACGTAGTCCAAGCAAACATCAAAAGGAATTTCTGGCACCGTTGCCGGGGAGACATCATCAACATCTACCAGGTTCCTAATCACAAATCTCATCTCCTTGCAATTTACATTATTTGCCATTTGCCTCTCGTTTTCCTCTCCCCCACTTCACAAAAATTTGCCATTTTATTCGCCCTCTTTTTCGTTCGCCGTTTTCTCGTCAGATCTGTTTTGAGTGCAATCTTGTTGCGTAGTCACGATGACTCAAGAGAACACCAAGTTGTGTGATTTCTCCAATACCAATAACAATGATTTTATTAGCACTCCGATTACTCCTCCCGCCACTAGTGCGGAGTCTTGTGATATTAATGTCGCTTTGTTGAATCTAGTTATCAAAGATCAATTTTCCGGTACTCCTAGTGAGCATGCCACGTCCCATCTTAACGCATTCATGGAATTATGCGATATGCAAAAGAAAACAGATGTGGACAATGATATTGTGAAGTTGAAATTATTCCCGTTTTCTTTGCGAGATCGTGCAAAAATTTGGTTTTTTTCTTTGCCTCGCAATAGTATCAATTCTTGGGATAAGTGCAAAGATGCTTTTATTACTAAGTATTTTCCGCCCGTGAAAATTATTTCCCTTAGGACGCAAATCATGTATTTTAAGCAACTTGAGCATGAACATGTTGCGCAATCTTGGGAAAGAATGAAATTGATGCTAAGAAATTTTCCTACTCATGGTTTAAATCTTTGTATGATCATACAAAATTTTTATGCGGGATTGAATTTTGTTTCTAGAAATCTTTTAGATTCCGCCGCGGGTGGTACTTTTATTGAAATTACTTTGGGTGAAGCTACTAAATTGCTCGAAAATATTATGGCAAATTATTCACAATGGCATACCGAAAGAGCTCCTACTAGTAAAAAAGTTAATTTGGTTGAATAAATTTCTTCTTTGAGTGAAAAAGTTAATGCTCTTATGAAATTGGTTGCTAATAAAAGTGCTCCTATTGATTTTAATGATGTGCCTTTGTCTACTTTGATTGAGAAAATAGTGATGCCGTAGATGTGAATTTTATCTTCTGAAACAATTTCAATAACAATGCTTATAGAGGTAATTTTAATCCTAGGCCTTTTCCTAGTAATTCCTCTAATAATTATGGTAATTCCTATGGTAATCCTTCTTATAATAATAATAGGAACACCTCTGATTTTGAGAATAATATTAAAGAATTTATCAATGCTCAAAAGAATTTTAACACTACGATGGAAGAAAAATTGAGTAAGATTGATGATTTGTCTAGAAGCGTTGATAGAATTTCTCATGATATAGAAAATCTCAAGATGAAAATTTTTGTGCCTAAGGTTGAAGAATCAATTAAAGCTTTATATGTTTCTATGGATGAAAGTAAGAAAAGTACCACTA
The DNA here is from genome assembly GCA_011799875.1 of Thinopyrum elongatum. NCBI lineage: Eukaryota > Viridiplantae > Streptophyta > Magnoliopsida > Poales > Poaceae > Thinopyrum > Thinopyrum elongatum. Next base: position 274,443,790 of record CM022298.1, read on the forward strand.
TGCTTAGAGCTAGAAGAGAATTTTTAGAAAAAGCGTTTTCCAGTAATTGCTTTCACAAAAATGATGAAGATCTTAAAGTGGTTGGTGTTTATTCTATTGATTCCTTGTTTAGTAAAATTAAAATTGATGAAAAAGGGACTGAAGAAGAGTTAACTTTAGCTAGAAGGCGTCCCGATAATTTGGAGGGTGAAAATATTGTTGAGAAAATTGATAAAAGTGGGTTTGGAGAGGTCAAAAATTTAAGTAGCGATGTGCCCACTATTTTGGATTACAAAGACTTTAATTATGATAATTGCTCTTTGATTGATTGTATTTCTTTGTTGCAATCCATGATAAATTCACCCCATGCCTATGAACAAAATAAAGCTTTTACTAAACATATTGTTGATGCTATGATGAAAGCTTTGGAAGAAAAGTTGGAATTAGAGAATTCAATTCCTAGAAAATTACATGATGAATGGGAACCTACTATCAAAGTCAAGATTAAAAATTATGAGTGTTTTGCTTTGTGTGATTTAGGTGCTAGTGTTTCTACAATTCCGAAATCTTTATGTGATGTGCTTGGTCTTACCAATATTGAAGAATGTTCTTTAAATTTGCACTTGGCGGATTCTACTATTAAAAAGCCTATGGAAAGAATTAATGATGTTCTTATTCTTGCAAATAGGAATTATGTGCCCATAGATTTTATTATTCTTGATATTGATTGCAATCCGTCTTGTCCAATTATTCTTGGTAGACCGTTTTTGCGCACTATAGGCGCCGTGATTGATATGAAAGAAGGGAACATCAAATTCCAATTTCCTTTGAGAAAGGGTATGGAACACTTCCCTAGAACGAGAATTAAGCCACCATATGAATCAATCATGAGGCATCTTATGGATCTACAAACAAAGATGACAATACTTAGATCTTTGCATTATGCCTAGCTAAGGGCGTAAAACGATAGCGCTTGTTGGGAGGCAACCCAATGAATAAAATTTATTTTTGTCTTTTAATTTCTGTTCTTGGGTGTTTGCACAATTATGCTACTGTTATGATTGTGTTTTTTGTGTTTTAATTAGTGTTTGTGCCAAGTAAAGCCTTTAGGATAGCTTTGGTGGTAGTTGATTTGATCTTGTTGGAAAACAGAAACTTTTGCGTCCAGTAAAACAATCTTGAAAATTCACAGAAGTGACGAAAAATTCTGAATTTTTTATACAAGATTGATATACAAATTTCCTATATTTTCCATATTTTTCAGAATTTTTGGAATTACAGAAGTATGAGAACAATTCTCATCTTTACAGACTGTTCTGTTTTTGACAGATTCTGTTTTCTTTGCATTGTGTGCTTATTTTGATGAATCTATGGTTTTTATTAGAGGGTATGAACCATGGTAAAGTTAGAATACAGTAGATATAATGCAAGAACAAAATTTGAATGGGTTTTCTACAGTACTTAAAGTAAAGATTAGTTTTCTTATACTAACGGATCTCACGAAGGTTTTGTTGAGTTTTGTGTGATTGAAGTTTTCAAGTTTTGGGTGAGATTACGATGGATGAAGGAATAAGGAGTAAGAACAGCCTAAGCTTGGGGATGCCCCAAGGCTCCACAAGCCATTATCCAAATAGAAGCAATCAACTAAGCTTGGGGATGCCCGAGTGGCATCCCCTCTTTCTTCTAACGACCATCGGTATTTTACTTGGAGCTATATTTTTATTCGTCACATATCATGAGTTTTGCTTGGAGCGTCTTGTATGATATGAGTCTTTGCTTGTTTTGCTTTTTATTTTTAGTCATGAATCCTTGCTGGACACACCTATTTGAGAGAGCCAAAATTATGCTATGATTTGTTAGAATTGCTCTCTACGCTTCACTTAAATCTTTATGAGCTATGGAATTGCTCTAGTGCTTCACTTATATCTTTTTGAGCACGGTGTGCTTTAGTATTTTTGAAGAAATGCTCTCATGCATCACTTAGACTTATTTGAGAGTTAGTAAATTTTTTTAGAAATTCTCTCTTGCTTCACTTAAATTATTTTGAGAGAAGAAAATTTTATGCTCATGTTCTTCACTTAGATTTGTTTGAGCTATCAAAAGCAACAAATGAAATTAGTCCCAGAGTGATAGATATTCAAGAGGGATATAATAAAAACTTTCATGAAGATCATTGGACAAAATAAACTTGATTCCTTGTAATAGTTTTGTGATATGTTGATATAATATGTGAGTCATGTTGTTGAGTAATTATGCTTTAGTAAGAATATTGGTGTTAAGGTTTGTGATTCCCTATGCAAGCACGAAAGTCAATAGTTATGCAATGAAATTACATCCTACTTGTGGTGCATTATTCGGTGTTAGTTATGCTTAATGCTCGCTTATGAGATTTTTCGTTTCTTGGTTGGATGCTTCTCAATCTTTTGCTAGCCTTCATTTGCACTAAGTATGATCACTACTTGTGCATCCAAAATCCTTAAACCAGTTTTGCCATATGAGTCCACTATACCTACCTATATGCGGTATTTCCGTGCCGTTCTAAGCAAATTTGTATGTGCCATCTCTAATTTCAAAATAAATTCTCTTTTGTGTGCTCGTACCGCTCGTAAAACGGTAGGGGGTGGCTGATATATTTCCATGCTAGATGTGTTATTCTCAAGATGAGTGTTTATTCACTTGTCATTGCACAAGAGTACGGCAAAGGTATTAGGGATGCCCAGTCCCGAAATGAAAAATAAATTTACTTTATGTTGTCAAATAATAAATTCCTTGGAAAGTGTTGGTATGGAGGGCACCCGTGGATATGGCAAGCCATGGAAAGTGAAAGTATGGTGGAGAAAGGAATAAACTTTATTTTCTGTTTGGGAACCGCCTATGATATATCTAGCATGGAAAGTATTGGGAACTACTCAATCGTTTTCGTTGACAGGAAAAGCATGCCACCCAAAATGTTTTATCTCTACTTTTTTCGCTTTGAGCTCTGGCACCTCTACAAATCCCTACTTCCCTCTGCGAAGGGCCTTTCTTTTACTTTATGCAATTTTTTATTTTGAGTCTCCATCTTCTCTTATAAAGCACCAATTACGGGGCACTATGATCGTACTTGAGCATTGGGTCTAGCTAATATGCGAGTGTGTTTCATGAATGGATCAATGATTGAGCATAATGGGCTAGGGATAACTTGCTTTAGTGTTGATATTTTGAAAGACATGGTTGCTTGTTGATATGCTTGAGTATTGAAATCTTCATGTCGAAACTAGACTATTGCTTTGAATCATATAAAAGTCCAAATGTCCATGCTACAAAGAAAAGAATATGTGATGAACATGTTAGGCAGCATTCCACATCAAAAATTCTGTTTTTATCATTTACCTACTCGAGGACGAGCAGGAATTAAGCTTGGGGATGTTGATACGTCTCCAACTTATCTATAATTTTTGATTGTTCCATGCTGTTATATTATCATTCTTGGATGTTTTACAATCATTTTATAGAAACTTTATATCATTTTTTGGGACTAACCTATTGACATAGTGCCCAGTGCCAGTTGCTGTTTTTGCTTGTTTTTTACTTCGCAGGCTATCAATACCAAACGGAGTACAAACGTAGCGAAACTTTTTGGTGATTTTTTATGGACCAGAAGACACAAGTTGGGCCAAGAAAGTACCCGAGGGGGGCTCCGAGGGGAGCACAACCCACTAGGGCGCGCCTGGGGGCCCAAGCGTGCCCAGGTGGGTTGTGCCCACCTCGGCCACCTCCCGCACCGCCTCTTTGCTCTATAAATACCCCAATATTCCAGAAACCCTAGGGGAGTCGACGAAAATCAATTCCAGCCGCCGCAAGTTCCAGAAACCACAGATCCAATCTAAACACCATCATGCAGGGTTCATCATCCTCATTGGTGCCTCTCCGATGATGCGTGAGTAGTTCATTGTAGACCTACGTGTCTGTAGTTAGTAGCTAGATGGCTTCCTCTCTCTCTCTTTTGATTCTCGATACAATGGTCTCTTGGAGATCTATTTGATGTAACTCTTTTTTTGACGCCCCCGGCTCAATCGTGCACTAATCATACACGCAAATGCACATGATCGAGCCTAAGGACTCACGGGAAGATATCACAACACAACTCTAAAACATAAATAAAGTCATACAAGCTTTATATTACAAGCCAGGGGCCTCGAGGGCTCGAATACATAAGCTTGCGTACAAGCGTCAGCGGAAGCATCAGATATCTGAGTATAGATATAAAGGAAAACACAGAAAGGCCCTTAGAAGGCGGGGCAAAGGAAAACACTACGATCGAAAGGCGCAGGCCTCCTGCCTGGGACCCTCCGAACCTAGTCCTGGTCGACGGCAAGCTTGTAGTAAGGTCCACCCTCGGGGTAGTAGAAGTAGCGATCGTCGGCGGGGGCAGCTGTATCCGGGGCTCCGTCATCTGGTTGCATCAAAAGGGGTATGGTGGAAAAAGAAAGCAAAGCAACCGTGAGTACTCATCTGAAGTACTCAGCAAGCAAGGATCTACACTACATATGCAACATTATCAAGGGGAGGCTGTATATGTGGACTGTGCTGCAGAAATGCCAGAATAGAGAGAAGGCCTAGTCCTATCGAAGACTAGCATCTTCTGCGGTCTTGCAGCATTAGAAGAGTGTAGATTAGTACCGTATAAAGTAGTAGTATCATTAAGTCTCATCCTCACCCAGAGATCCTTTCTCGACTCCCTGCGAGAAAGCAATCCCAGAGCCATGCAGTCATCAACCTCGTCCTGAGATCCCTTCTAGACTCCCTGCGAGAAGCAATCCCAGAGCCATAGTATCCAATTCTAGTTGTATCGATTGGGATACAACTCCGAGTGTCCGTTACCGAGGATCCGGCTATGCATAGATTAGTTCTTCCCTACAGGGGTGTACCAACTTACCCACCACGCTCGCTTAACTCCGGCCGGACACACTTTCTGGGTCATGCCCGGCCTCGGCCAAATGACACACCGCAACTCTACCTAGAGCTCAGCAGAGAGGTCCCCGTCGGTCTACATCCTAAGCGCTGAGAGGTCTTGGGCCATCGCCCTGTGCACTCCGAGTCGTTGCGTGCAGGGGGAAGCCAGGCACCAGGGGGGCACCGGTCCGTCCCGGCCGCAATGCTGAACTGGACGTCTGACAGAGCTTTCGGCTGATGCCACGATGCAGAGTACCCATATTTATTCCCGCGTGATGGTTAGTGCTATCGGGCCAGAGGCCCACTTGAATCAAATATCCAAACCGTTAGTACATGGGGGGTGCGGTAACGAGCAGAGACTCACGATCGATGTGACCCCGTCGCCCTGTCTCGAGGACTTGCGGCAAGGACCAAGAATGCCCGGCCACACCTCGTATTCATCAATCGGGCACCATCCAGGTCAACCCGTCTTCACTTCACACGCGGGTACCCCTCAGGGTCGACCCGCCTTCCAAGTAACAGTGTAAAGTCCAATTATTCGTGTGTCCATAACATCAAGGGAATCCGTGGTATCACCCTCGTTGGATTCCTACTCGATGTAACCGTCAAGGTGAACTCGGAGGAATCACCCTCGATGGGTTCACACTTGAGGTGTTGCACGATAGCGTCGTTATCGGAAGTGGGGAAGGAGGAATCACCCTCGATGACCACGAACGAATAGCTACTCTACAGAGTTAACATCAGAAGTGCTACAAGAGGTTTCACCCTCGGCACTCGATAGTAACACTGCAGTGTCGTTACAACTAAGGGGGGGTGATGTGCGGTGCCGGGGCCTGGTCTTCAATCCCGTTGATCGGGTCTTCTGATAATCCAGCGGGGCAGTCGGGACTAGTGGGGTCACTGATAGGTCTCTACCCATCCTATACTAGACAGTTTAGGATAAGCAGGTAAGGTTTCAAATGCAGGTTACAATAAACAGGCTATGCATCAGAATAGGTAAAGCAGTAGCAGCAGCATTTCTAATGCAAGCATGAGAGAGAAAGAATAGGCAATATCGGTATGCTCAAAGAGGGGGTGCTTGCCATGTTGCTCTGGCAAGAAGGAGGGGTCGTCAACACCGTAGTCGATTGGGGCAGCAACGGCGTCAGTCTCGAAGTGTACCGGAGAGAAGAGGGGGAAGAAACAATGAATACAATGCAAACAGATGCATGACAAAGCAAATAGCGGTGCTAGGTGTGACCTAACGCGGTACTAGGCGATACTGGCGAAGGGGGAAACATCCGGGAAAGTATCCCCGGTGTTTGGCATTTTCGGACAAACGAACCAGAGGGGAATTGTTGCATGTTCGCTATGCTAGGGACATGTGGCGGACGAACGGACCGCATATTCGGATTCTTCTCGTCATTCTGAGCAACTTTCATGTACAAAGTTTTTCGATCTGAGCTACGGATTATTTTATATGATTTTCTAAAGATTTTTACATTTTCTAGAATTATTTTTATTAATAAATTCGAATTTAAACAGTAGAAGAAAATGCTATGTGTACCCAATTTTGTACCCAGCTGAGCAGCACAGAGGTTGACCAGTGGGCCCATTGACTGGGTCAAAGATCCAGTCAGCAGAGGCTGACATGTGGGCCAGCTTGCTGACTGGGCCGGCCCTATCCATTTAAACAGTGGGCCGGACCCACCTGTCATTCTCTGTAGTTTAATCAGTGTTTAACTCTAACTAAACATAGTTAATTAGGTGTGGGTCCCATTAGTCAGTGACTAGTTAGTGAATAGATTAATTAATTAACTAATTAATTAACAGCTTATTTATATAAAAAAAATGTTTTAAACCGGCGGGGCCCACATGTCATAGACAGGGGCCGCCCAGTCAGCGTTGACTGGGTCATAGGGGCCCAGTGGGGCCCGTGGTCAGTGGCACGGGGCGGGGCCTGCGGTGCCACGTGGGCGCCCGGTGAGGCGAGCCGTGGCGGGGACGGCCGGAGCTTCGCCAGAGCTCGCCGGAAATCGCCCACAGGGGCTCTTTTAGCGCGGGAAGCGGCTCGTTCGAAAGCTAGGATCGAACCGAGTCGACCTGTGGCCATCTCATGAGCTGGGGTGGCCGGAGTTCGCCGGAATGAAGCTCACGGCGGCGGCTGGAGTTCGGTGGTGCACGGAAACGTTGAGGCGGGGCTCCAGCGGTCTAACTAAGTGACTAGGCGGCGGCTACGCGATGGCACGGACTCGGTGGCGCGCTCGGTGGAGCCAGAGCGGCACTACAGCAGCGGCACGAGGTGCGGTGACGGCGGCCGGAGCAACCCGCAGACGGAAAGCATGCCGGAGCTCGAAATCGAGCCCAAGCTAAAGGGGAAAAGCTTGCGGGTGCTCACTGAGGGTGTTGCCGTGCTCGGGGAGGCGCGGAGAGGTGTCGGAGCAGTGGGTTGAGGCGGCGGCCGAGGCGGATTCTGGCGAGGGGAAAATGGAGCGGGCGGCGTTTCCGGGGCTTCTCGGTCCAGCTCCAGGGGCGTGCTCGATGTAGGGGAGGGAGACGGTTCTTCTGTGCCACCTGGCGCAGCTCGGGGTGGCGCCGGAGCACGGCAACGATGAAACGGCGGCGACGGTGTTCGACAGAGAGAGGAGGAGAAGGAGGAGCAATGGAGAGGGGGAGAGACCAGAGGGTTCAGTGGGGAGCCAGGGGGCTCTTTTCCACCCACGGCGAGCGGCGAGGTGCAGTGTCGAGCGAGGAGAAGGGGGGCCGGGGCGCGGCGTGCGGTGCGGGCGACAGCGGCGCGCGGTGGTGAATAGAGGAGGGGGACGGGGTGGGGAGTGGGCTGGGCCAGCACTGTAGACTAGAGCCCAGTCACAGTGGGCCTTTTCCTTTTCTTATTTTTGTTTTTCTGTTTTCTGTTTTGTCCTTTGTTTTTATTTCAAATGACTTTTGCAAAATATGATACTTGCCAAAATAAATGCTATGAAATATTTACCACTTTTTAAAATGGTTAGGAGGCAAATGGATTTCATATTAATTGTAGATTAAATAAAATGGAATAAACACTTCTGTTTTGTTGCTGTTTCTTGCTGTTAGAGTCACTTAACTAATTTAGTAAATGTTGGTCATAATTTTAGAATTGTCTCTGGATTATTTACAACCTTATGAACATTTTAGTTATCAAATTTGAATAACTTTTATTTGCACTTTCAGTTTGAATTTCCATTTGAATTTGAATTTGAAAAGAGATATGTTCTAAATGACATTTAAGCATTGTTGATCATGATGACATGGCATTATCAAAAGGGTGATCACTGTAGCTTAATACATGGGGTGTTACATTTTTTACGGTGCGTTTGTTGGGATCCGATGAACTTTGAGTTTATGATCAAATCTATGTTTTTATCCATGAAAGTTATTTAAGTCTTTTGATCTCTTATGTGCATGATTACTTATAGCCTCGTATTTCTTCTTCGAATCTTTGGTTAGTTAGGCCAACTAGATTGATTTTTCTTGCCATGGGAAGAGGTGCTTTGTGATGGGTTCGATCTTACGGTGCTTGATCCTAGTGACAGAAGGGGAACCGACACATATGTATCGTTGCTATTAAGGATAACAAGATGGGGTCTATTTCTACATAAATAGATCTTGTCTACATCATGTCATCATTCTTATTGCATTACTCCGTTTCTCCATGAACTTAATACACTAGATGCATGCTAGATAGCGGTCGATGTGTGGAGTAATAGTAGTAGATGCAGGCAGGAGTCGGTCTACTAATCTTGGACGTGATGCCTATATAATGATCATTGCCTGGATATCATCATAATTATTTGAAGTTCTATCAATTGCCCAACTGTAATTTGTTTACCCACCGTATGCTATTTTTCTCGCGAGAAGCCACTAGTGAAATCTACGGCCCCCGGGTCTATTTTCTCATCATATATTTTCAGATCTATTTTGCTATTTGCTTTTTTTATTTATTTGCCACTTTTATTTTCAGATCTATATTATCAAAAACCCAAAAATACCTCGCTAAATTTTATTTGCTTTTATTTGCATCTATCAATCTATTACAACTTTCTCACGTCTGTTTGCCAATTTCTAGCGCCGTTACCCGAAAGGGATTGACAACCCCTTTAACACGTCGGGTTGCAAGTATTTGTCCTTTGTGTGCAGGTGCTGTTTACGTAGTGTTGCTTGGTTCTCCTACTGGTTCAATAACCTTGGTCTCATCACTGAGGGAAATACCTACTGTTGTTGTGCTGCATCATCCCTTCCTCTTTGGGGAAATACCAACATAGTTCAAGCAAACATCAGAGCACTTGTGCTTTCAATCTCCTCCTTTTTGGTAATTGATGACAACATACATCAAAGCTTTAGATTAAAGATATACATGGTAATAAGTAAAGCTTTGGAGAGACATGTAACATGCATAGGCTCCCCCTACATGTATGCAATCACGTGAAGTTGGAATATGAGAACATGTGAATGCATAAGCATGACAGAGCAAGCAATGAGTTACATGCATCTTGGCTATATGCATCAGAGCAAATGATGTGTATAGGAAGTGTACCTCCATGTTCATGAATCCTTCTTGCAAACAATATGTACATCAGCAAGAGATCATCATGCACATGAGTGTGATGCATATACTTACCTTGTGGTCTTGGGCTGGCTTTAGAAGGAGTGGACTTGAGAAAGCAGGGTTAGATAACACAAGAACACTCTAGGTAAAGCAATTTCAGGAAACCACAAGAGTACCAAGACTGGGATGGCATGTAATGGGTGAGTACTAGGTACTCCATTTAGATACTGACATGTCCCCAAAGATTTTAAAGATATGCAATGAATTCCAAAGATTTTCTTCCCCTAGATATGGACTCTTTCTCCCCCCTGAATCTGATATTGGATAATGGGAGAAGGTAGGGTGAAAGAACACCAGAGCAAGAAAGGGTAATATTAACCATAGTCAGAGCAACAATAATATGCAATAGCAATAACTAAGATCAAACATATTGACATGTCTTTCCCTTCTAAAAGACATGTGACTTCTCTCCTCTTTGTTTTACTAGCATATGGAAGAGCTTAGATGTGCTCATATGATAAGCTTTGATGTGCTCTCTCTCCCTCTTTGACATCAATTTCCAAGAAGGGTACTTCTGGAGCATGAGTCAAGTAGGTGTGGTCCTTGAGAGACACTACAAAGTAGTAGGTAATACATGATGCTTATAGAGGAAAGAGTCATTGAGTGGAGCTGAAAAAGATAGGCAGGAAAAATGGCAAAACATTTTCTCAGAGTTGAAATCGATGACGCCGATTGGACAGAGTCACAGAAGGTCCTGATCGGTGTGACCGAGTTAGTCCATGTCGGTTGTATCGATGAACTATTCACAAGGAGACCTTGTGCTTTGGTCAGACCGATAGGTTTTGATCGGAGGGACCGAGTTCAACATAGAGTAAAAAATTTGTCAATTCAGCTCACTTGGCAAAAGAAATCTCACAAGGATTTGCAAGGAATTAACTGAAGGATTTGCAATGAATTATCAGAAGGAAAAACAGAAAAGAGATCTAGATGAAGTTTTTTTTTTGTTTAAGAAAAGATAAACTAGCAAGAAACATATGCAAGAACACAAAGTAAATGAGCAAATGAACACTAGAGAACTTCATCTAGAAGGGGTCGGCGACAAAGTCACCTATGTTAGAGTATATTGACCGAGGAGTCAAGTGATAGCACTTGATCGTAGGTCATACTCATCTTTTAAGCTCAAAATGGGGTTACCATTTTTTGTTTAAGCATTTTTTATGTATTCACATCTTGTTGAGTTGCTTTGACTCATTTCTTGGAGTAAAGCTTCTCTGAGATGGAATAGCATACCTTGGGTTGTGGTGTTGATCTTGATCATGTAGTCGAACTTGTGTTGGATGCTCAAAGTTGATGTAGTCCATCAAGAGTTGGGAGCACCACTTAGGGTTTGAGTTCATCTTCCTACATGAGTTAGTCTTGCAAGAAAAAGCACTTGTGTATCCAAAATGACAATCATGAAACTTGATATCAAAAGAGATTTGATATATTGAAATTGTCAAAGGATATGTCGAGTGAGTTCATGCTTCCTTGTATTCAAAATCCATATAGTAGGTACTTGGTGATGTGAAGATTGCTCAAAATGTGAGTGACTTGCAATCTCATAGATTTGGGTTCATCCAAGTACCTACAAGGGTTAGATAACATGCAAAGGTACAAGTATAGATCCAAGACATATGATCATCATCATAAGAGAATTATCAAGGATTAGTCATAGAAGGCTCATGCCTTGCATGTATCCAAATGGAGTTTCTACTCCAAGTTTGAGGCATCAATGATGTTCAATTCACCTCTCAAACGGCAAAATACTTTCTCATCAAGCGGTTTGGTGAATATATCTGCCAATTGCTTATCGGTACAAACATGCTTAAGATTGATGTCTCCTTTAGCAACATGATCTCGAATGAAATGATGACGAACTTCAATATGCTTAGTTCGAGAATGTTGCACGAGATTGTGAGCAATCTTAATAGCACTTTCATTGTCACAAAGTAATGGAACATGTTTTACATGTATCCCATAATCCTTAAGGGTTTGGGTCATCCAAAGTAATTGAGCACAACATGATCCGGCGGCAATGTATTCCGCTTCGGCGGTGGATAAGGATACCGAGTTTTGTTTCTTGGAGGACCAAGACACAAGGGATCTACCAAGAAATTGACAAGTACCCTAAGTGGACTTTCTATCAACCTTGTCACCAGCATAGTCCGAATCGGAGTAGCCAACAAGATCAAAAGAGGACCTCTTAGGATACCAAATGCCAAAGTTTGGTGTATGAATTAAGTATCTCACTATCCTTTTCACAGCCTTAAGATGACATTCTTTAGGGGCTGCTTGATATCGTGCACACATGCACACACTTAGCATAATATCGGGATGGGAGGCACATAGATATAACAATGAACCAATCATAGAGCGGTAAACCTTTTGGTCAACCGGTTTGCCATCCTTAGTCAAGTCAAGATGTCCACTAGTAGGCATGGGTGTTTTCATACCTTTGCTTTCTTGCTTGTTGAACTTCTTGAAAAGGTCCTTGGTATACTTTGTTTGAGAAACAAAGGTACCTTCCTTATGGCCCGTTCGGCAAACCACCGCTCCTTGAAATACCAGGATTTGCGGAGCTACTGTTTGCTCGCTCCAACATTTTAAGCTACCGCTCCGTCCGCTCCGGGAGCAGAGTCGTGGAGCCGGAGGGACTCCGAACAGGCCTTTAGTTTGCTTGATTTGCAAACCAAGAAAGAATTTGAGTTCACTCATCATAGACATCTCAAACTTCTCCGACATTAGCCTTCCAAACTTTTCACTAAAATGAGGGTTAGTCGAACCAAATATGATATCATCCACATAAATTTGGCACACAAATAATTCACCATTAACCCTCTTAGCAAAAAGTGTAGAGTCAATCTTCCCAATTTCAAAGCCTTTTTCAATAAGAAACTTGGTCAAGCATTTATACCATGCTCTAGGAGCTTGTTTAAGACCATAAAGAGCTTTGTGAAGTTTGTAGACATGATTAGGTTTCTTAGGATTAACAAAGCCGGGAGGTTGTTTAACATAAACTTCCTCCTCAATTTCACCATTTAGAAAAGCACTTTTAACGTCCATTTGGTATAAAGTGATATCATGGTGATTGGCATAAGCAAGTAAGATGCGTATGGACTCAAGTCTAGCAACGGGGGCATAAGTCTCACCATAGTCCATACCTTCGACTTGAGTGTAGCCTTGAGTGACGAGATGGGCCTTGTTGCGTACAACTTGTCCATCCTCATCTTGCTTATTCTGAAACACCCACTTGGTTCCAATGACATTGTGGTTGCCGTCCGGCTTTTCAACCAATGTCCACACTTGATTCCTCTCGAAATTGTGTAGCTCTTCATACATAGCGTTCACCCAATCCGGATCCTCAAGTGCTTCTTCAACCTTCATAGGTTCAATACTAGAAATGAATGAGTAATGTTCACAAAAGTTAGCCAAACGAGTTTTAGAGCGAGTAATTCTCCCGGTTTGAATATCATCAAAGATTTGTTCAGCGGGATGATCTCTTGTGACTCTTGCTCTAACTCGTGAGAGCTTTTGTTTGGGTTGGGGTGGAACATCCTCTTCATTGTCTTCTTCTTCTTCTTCTTCTTCTTCTTCTTCTTCTTCTTCTTCTTCTTCTTCTTCTTCTTCTTCTTGTCCTTCATCATTGTTGTTGGCGTTGGCATTCTCTTGTGGAGGTGGAGAGGGAGGTCGATGTGGTTCATCTGGTTGTACTTCCTCATTTCCTTCGTCTTGATGTGTTCCACTTGTGGATGCCTCCAAGTCAAATTGTGGTTCACCTTGGTGTGAAGTTGAGGCTTCCACTCGAACAGATGAGGTACTCTCCTTCACCTCCGTTGGGTGAATCTTGCCAATGGACAAATCTTGAATTGCTTCCGAAGGATCTTTGTCTCCTACATCAATTGGCAATTGCTCTACTTGCGAGCCGTTAGATTCATCAAACTTCACATCTACCGTCTCTTCAACCTTTCGGGTGAAATTGTTGTAGACACGATAAGTGTGATAGTTTGAGCCATAACCGAGTAGGAAACCTTCATGAGATTTAGGGGCAAATTTTGAGCAACAATGCTTATCAAGAATTGAAAGGATCGAGAAGAGGTGTCTAGAGGGGGGGGGGGTGATTAGACACTCAACTACCAAAAGTAGCAGATTTTAAGTTCTTCAAGTTGAGGTAGAGTTTTAGCACAAGTTTAAGCATTCACAATACATTTCAAGCAAGCATGATAAGAGTATATGAGCAGCGGAAAGTAAAGCATGCAATTTGCAAGAAAGTAAAGAGATGGGATTGGAGTGTGCAAACGCAATTGGAGACACGGAGATTTTTGGCGTGGTTCCGATAGGTGGTGCTATCGTACATCCACGTTGATGGAGACTTCAACCCACGAAGGGTAACGGTTGCGCGAGTCCACGGAGGGCTCCACCCACGAAGGGTCCACGAAGAAGCAACCTTGTCTATCCCACCATGGCCATCGCCCACGAAGGACTTGCCTCACTCGGGTAGATCTTCATGAAGTAGGCGATCTCCTTGCCCTTACAAACTCCTTGGTTCAACTCCACAATCTTGTCGGAGGCTCCCAAGTGACACCTAACCAATCTAGGAGACACCACTCTCCAAAAGGTAATAAATGGTGTGTTGATGATGAACTCCTTGCTCTTGTGCTTCAAATGATAGTCTCCCCAACACTCAACTCTCTCTCACAGATTTGGCTATGATGGAAAGATGATTTGAGTGGAAAGCAACTTGGGGAAGGCTAGAGATCAAGACTCCTGTGGTTGGATTGGAATGTCTTGGTCTCAACACATGAGTAGGTGGTTCTCTCTCAGAAAATAAGTAGTGGAAGTGTAGGCATGTTCTGATAGCTCTCTCTTGAATAGAGAAGGGGGTGGAGGGGTATATATAGCCTCCACACAAAATCTAACCATTACACACATTTGACTCAACTCGGTTAGACCGAATGGAAGAACTCGGTGAGACCGATTCAGTTCAAAATGTGAACGTTAGGATTTTTGGTGGGACCGATATGATCAACTCGGTGGGACCGATGTGCTAGGGTTAGGGCAAAACCTCATCTCGGTGTGACCGATTTCAGCAATGAGCAAGCAGAGAATTGGTTAGGCAAACTCGGTGTGACCGGTTGCACATTTCGGTGAGACCGAAATAGTTGCAACAGGCAAAAGAGAGTTTGCAAGGCAAACTCAGTGAGACCGATCGCTCATCTCGATAAGACCGAAATGTTACGAAGGGAAACAGAGAGTTTGCATTGCCATCTCGGTGAGACCGAGATACCTATCGGTGAGACTGAACTGATTAGGGTTTCTGGCAGTGGCTATGTCAAAGGAACTCGGTGGCGCCGGATAGATCAAATCGGTGGGGCCGAGTTTGAATTTAGGTTTAGGACATATCTGGAATTGAGAGAGTGGTTGAGGGCTTTGGAGCATATCACTAAGCACTTTGAGCAATTAGACCATTAAGCAACACCTCATCCCCTTTTAATAGTATTGGCTTTTCCTATGGACTCAATGTGATCTTGGATCACTAAAATAGAAATGTAGAGTGTTGAGCTTGTGCCAATCTTTGTCCTTAGCATTTTGAAGGGGTTCCACATCCTCTTGTCCAGGCCATGCCATCTTTGAACTATCTGAAATATACTAGATGAAAATATTAGTCCAACAAGAGATATGTTGACATTAATTACCAAAACCACCCAGGGAGCACTTGTGCTTTCAATCTCCCCCCTTTTGGTAATTGATGACAACATACATCAAAGCTTTAGATAAGGATATGAAAGGTAACAAGTAAAGCTTTGGAAGGACATGTAAACATGCATAGGCTCCCCCTACATGTATGCAATCATGCAAAGATAGAATATGAGAGCATGTGAATGCATAAGCATGTCAGAGCAAGCAATGAGTTACATGTATCTTGGCTATATGCATCAGAGCAGATGATGTAGATACAGGGAATGTACCTTCATGTTCATGAGTCCTTCTTGCAAACAATATGTACATTAGCAAGAGATCATCATGCACATGAGTGTGATGCATATACTTACCTTGTGGTCTTGAGCTGGCTTTGGAAGAGATGACTCTGAGGAAACAGGGTTAGATAACACAGAAACACTACTAAACAAAGCAAGTTCAGAAAACCACAAGAGTACCAAGACTGGGATGACATGTAGTAAGTGAGTACTTAGTACTCTATTTGGGTATAGACATGTCCCCAAAGATTAAAGATATGCAATGAATTCCAAAGATTTTCTTTCCTTAGATGTGAACTCCCTCTCCCCCTGAATCTGATATTGGATAATGGGAGAAGGTAGGGTAAGAGAAAATCAGAGCAAGAAAAATCAGAGCAAAAATAAACATACATTAACATGTCTTTCCCCTCTTAAAGACATGTGACTTCTCTCCTCTATTGTTAATAAGCATCTGGAGATGTGCTTTTCTCTCCCATGTGATAAGCTTTGATGTGCTCTCTCTCCCCCTTTGACATCAATTTCCAAGAAGGGTCTTCTGGAGCATGAGTCAAATAGGATTGGTCCTTGAGTCACATTATGAAGCAACATGTAGTTTAAGATGCGAGTAGAGGATAAGAATCATCGAGTGGAGCTGGAGAAGAAATGACATTTGTAATGGCAAAAAGTTTTCTCAGTAGTGAAATCGGTAACGCTGATTCATTTTCATCGGTGACACCGAGTTGGCAGTGTCATAGATGATGCAAATCGGTCAGACCGGGTTAGTCCTTGTCGGTTGCACCGATGAACTATCTACAAGAATGTAGCACTTTGAGCCAAATACTCGAAAGTATCCAACTTGGGGTTTGTTACCGGTGAGAAGCTCGTATGCCGTTTTGCCGAGTAGCTTGTGAAGATATAGTCGGTTTGTTGCATGACAAGCTGTCTCAACCGCTTCCGCCCAAAAGTGTTTTGGCGTCTTGTATTCATCAAGCATCATTCTTGCCATCTCAATGAGTGTCCGGTTCTTCCTCTCAACAACTCCATTTTGTTGAGGTGTGTACGTAGCCGAGAACTCATGTGAAATCCCTTCTTCGTCAAGAAAGGTATCCACATTTGCGTTCTTGAACTCCGTTCCGTTGTCGCTGCGAACCTTCTTGATCTTCACTTCAAATTGATTTTGGGCCTTCCTAGCGAAGTTCTTGAAGATCTTTTGGACCTGCGATTTATCATCAAGAAAGAACACCCACGTAAATCTTGAAAAATCGTCAACAATGACCAAACCAAACGAGTTACCACCGAGACTCTTGTATGCATTGGGACCAAAAAGATCCATATGAAGTAGCTCAAGCGGTCTTCTCGTGGTCATGATGTTTTTCACGGGATGACTTCCTCCAACTTGTTTTCCTGCTTGACAAGCACTACAAAGTCTATCCTTGTCAAATATAACATCTTTAACACCAAGGATATGATCACCTTTAATAAGATTATCAAGATTTCGCATGCCCACATGACCTAATCTTCTATGCCACAACCAACCTTTAGAAGATTTAGCAATTAAGCAGGTTCTAGGTCGAGCCTTTTTAGTGAAGTCAACAATGTATAGATCACCTCTACGTATACCGGTAAAGACCATATTATGATTATCTCTTCGAAACACTTGGCAGTCTACTTCAGTGAATAAAACATTAAGACCGAAATCGGCTAGCCTAGATACGGAAAGTAGATTATAGCCAAGAGATTCAATGAGCATAACATTTTGGATGGAGCTGTCATGTGAGATGGCCACCTTACCAAGGCCAACCACCTTACCCTTTGAGTTATCACCAAAAGTGACATACTTTCGAGGGCCGTCGTTTTCAGCAAGCTCACGAAACATATCCTTGTCTCCGGTCATGTGATATGTACATCCACTATCAAGAACCGATTCCTTTCCTCTGGCCATGTAACCACGAAGGTTAGCCATAAGACCAAAGTGCCTCATAGACTCTTCAAGATCAAAGTCACTATCATCATCCTCGTCATAATATCCATGTTCAACATCATCATCATATGAATGATCATTACCTAGAGAAGGCAACTCATTAGATTTATGACCATGACAATGTTCATATTTATGAATTCTAATAACTTGAGAGATAATGTCACTAATGATTCCAACATCTCCTTTGGCTTGCATGAGGTCACGAAGCTCAAATAAACAATCACCAAACTTAGGATCACTGGAATTCATCTTATTTAAAGCAATGGACTTTTGAAGAATCTCATCTAGATTTTTCAAGGAATACTTTGGAAAGCGTTTCTCGAGATATCTCCATATAGTGTAAGCACATTCAAGTGTAGGCAAGCACACAATCAAGTTTCTAGGCAATCCTCTAATGATAAGATTAACAATTCTAAGATTGCGGATCATGTCAAGAGACTCATCGGGGGTAGGATGCAAAGGATAAATAGGAGGCGCACAAGGGGTAGTAATGTACTTGTTCAAGTGATATTCATTGAAAATCTCAAGCATCTCATTTTTCCAATCATGATAGAACTCTCCATCAAGTAAAGGTACTCTACGTCTAATACTCCCAATCGTAGACTCATCCATCTTCCTCCAATGGTGATTAAACCAAAGCAATGGAGACCAATGCTCTTATACCAATTGAAAGGATCGAGAAGAGTGGTATAGAGGGGGGTGATTAGACCTTCAACAAGTAAAAGTGGCAATTTTTAAGTTCTTCAAGTTGAGGTGGAGTTTTAACACAAGTTTAAGCATTCACAATACATTTCAAGCAAGCATGGCAAGAGTATGAGTAGGGGAAAGAGTAAAGCATGCTAATTGCAAGAAAGTAAAGGGATGGGATTGGAGTGTGCAAACGCAATTGGAGACACGGAGATTTTTGGCGTGGTTCCGATAGGTGGTGCTATCGTACATCCACGTTGATGGAGACTTCAACCCACGAAGGGTAATGGTTGCGCGAGTCCACGGAGGGCTCCACCCATGAAGGGTCCATGAAGAAGCAACCTTGTCTATCCCACCATGGCCATCGCCCACGAAGGACTTGCCTCACTCGGGTAGATCTTCACGAAGTAGGCGATCTCCTTGCCCTTACAAACTTCTTGGTTCAACTCCACAATCTTGTCGGAGGCTCCCAAGCGACACCTAACCAATATAGGAGACACCACTCTCCAAAAGGTAATAGATGTTGTGTTGATGATGAACTCCTTGCTCTTGTGCTTCAAATGATAGTCTCCCCAACACTCAACTCTCTCTCACAGATTTGGATATGGTGAAAGGATGATTTGAGTGGAAAGCAACTTGGGGAAGGCTAGAAATCAAGATTCTTGTGGTTGGATTGGAATATCTTGATCTCAACACATGAGTAGGTGGTTCTCTCTCAGAAAATGTAGGCTGGAAATGTAGGCATGTTCTGATGTCTCTCTCACATATGGAGAAGGGGTGGAGAGGTATATATAGCCTCCACACAAAATCCAACCGTTACACACATTTGACCCAACTTGGTCAGACCGAATAGAAGAACTCGGTAAGACCGATTTAGTTCAAAATGTGAACGTTAGGAATCTCGGTGGGACCGACTGAAACAACTCGGTGGGACCGATGTGCTAGGGCTAGGGCAAAACCTCATCTCGGTGAAGCCGATTGCTTGAACTCGGTGAGACCGATTTCAGCAAAGAGCAAACAGAGAGTTGGTCAAGCAAACTCGGTGAGACCGATTGCACATTTCGGTAAGACCGAAATAATTGCAACAGGCAACAGAGAGTTTGCAGGGCCATCTCGGTGAGACCGAGATCCATATCGGTGTGACCGAGGAGTTAGGGTTTCTGGCAGTGGCTATGACAAATGTACTCGGTGGCGCAGGATAGATCATTTCAGTGGGGCTGAGTTTAACTTTGAGTTTTGGACATATTTGGAAATGAGAAAGTGGTTGAGGGTTTTGGAGTAATATCACTAAGCACTTTGAGCAAGTTGACCATTAAGCAACACCTCATCCCCTTTTTAATAGTATTGGCTTTCCTATGGACTCAATGTGATCTTGGATCACTAAAATATAAGATGAAGAGTCTTGAGCTTTTTCCAATATGTGTCCTTAGCATTTTGAAGTGGTTCCACATCCTCTTGTCCTTGTCATGCCATTGTTGAACTTGTCTGAAATACACTAGGTAGACGTATTAGTCCAACAAGAGATATGTTGACATTAATTACCAAAATCACCCAGGGATCACTTGTGCTTTCAGTAGTAGTAGTACAAACTTCGTAGTAGGAGTAGTACGGAGTGCTCCTAGTCTATCAACGAGTCCCATCTGACACCAAATTTCTTGGCTTTCGTGCTACACCTAGATCTTCCCCTCCTCATTTCTGTTTTCCAACACGGCGGGTGGGGTGCGGTTTGTCGATAGTCGGTTTGCTCAACTGTGGTCCCACATGGAAGTGAAAATGCTAGGCAACGCGCCTTCCATAGCTATGTGGCGTGCCGGACGGACCGTGGAGTACTCCCAATTCCCGGGCGTGTGGGGGTGCGCCGCGAACGTGGTAGGCCTTTTTCCTTTTAAACATGTATAAATTGTAACATTTGGTTCTGCTCCTTGGCGCGATCAATAGATAGAAATAACGATTGGAAATGCTAGGGCGGAGCTTTTCCCACCCAATAAGCAGGGTACAGTAGTAGTAGTAGCTAGGTTGGCGCATCGTCGATTTGGTCACGTGCGGTCCCACATGTTGTAGTGATATAAAGCCTGGCTAATGCGCGTTGACCGGGGGGCCGGAACGACAGTGTGGTATGCGACGGGGAAGGGACATGCTTCATGTACGTGTTCTAGTTTCTCGCTTTGAACTTGCGAATGTGACAGGCGTGCTGCACGAGTAGTTTTGAATTTATAAGTTCGGTCTCAGTTTTTGAATTTACGAGTAGAGCATAGGTCGGGTCAAGCATCGTACTTAAATTACGAAGTTGACGCAAAAGGTAAGCACAACTTATAAATTGACGGAGGGAGTACTAGTTACAGTGATGCATATAATTGACGCCAAATGTGAGCAAAGGGATCACACATGTCTTTATCGACTAGAACGACAATGCAATAGTACAATAAGAATTAAGGCCACGACGACGCGATCACAGTGCTGATTACAGGAGGCAAGAAGAAAGATGCATCCATCAACGACCTCCTCCTCCTCGACTCAGTGCGCCGGGCCACCAACCGGCGGCCGATGAGCGACGGCTTTTGTGGCGAGGTCAAGGTGCTTCTCCACAAAGGCGTCCAAGGCTTCCAGCCGGTTGACGAAGGCCAACATCGTAGCGTCCTTACCGGCCTTGTAGATGCCTATGTACACGACTTTCTCATACACATGGATGTGTAGGTTGATGAATTCTTGTAGGGCGAGGCGCCTAGCGGCGAGCGCGACCTCGAGGTGGACATTCTTCGTTGCGTCGGCGAGCAGTCGCAGGGCCACCAGTGCTTGAAAGAGTTTCTCACCGTTGAGGCCGATTAGGGTGGCAGGCAATGAGGAGCCTAGGCGCACAGGCTAGAGGAGTAAGGAGATGTCATCCGTGAGCTTCTTCACGACGGTGAACTTGTTGATGGTGGCAACGATCATCTTGTCCAACTGAGAGTCGTAGCTAGCGTCGACGATGGCCATGAACCAGCCGATCGCCAACACCCTCTGGAGACGATCCTCGGTGCCATGGCAGGCCGGCGTCGTGGACCATCTGGCACAGCAGCTGGCCGGTAGATCGCATCGCCGCCATGGGTCTGAAGTGAGCATTGTTGCGCTTAGTGTAGGTGCCTAGGTGCGTACAATGTGGTGGATGCATTGGAATGGAGGGGCGCCTTTCTATGAGTGCAAACTGCATTGCATTCACATCGTGCTGCCTCCTTTCTACGTCCTCCTCCCTTCTTCCCTCAGCATGCTACCCTCTACCTCGTCTGCATTAAAGCCGTATCGGGAACTATCCTAGTTTACTACTAGTTTACCGTCCATTTCTCAATTTATTTTTACTGTCCTATTTTACTAGTAGCTGTCAAATCAAATAGTACTGCGCCGCCCGCTGCACACCCGGTTGAACACTCCTCCTCGCCTCCATCAAACGCCTCCATTAAACCCGCATGCAAACCGAGAAACCTACTTCGGCCACACATCCGTTCATGAGCAGGCCGGAATTAAACGCAACGCCAGCCGAGCTCCTCCCGTCCGCCCTCAGTTTAAATGAGGCCAGACGCCGGCCAAGCTCGTACCGTCTGCCCTCTATTTAAACGAGGCCAGACGGCGGGCAAGAATCGCACCCCTCCGCTGCTCCCCCATCTCCTCCTTCACCATTTTCTCCATTCTTCCGATGGCTTCCGAGGAGCCGTTCTCCGGCATACTAGCCAGCTGGGTGGCCCACCGAGCCCTCTAGATACGAGCGAGGCCGCTCGGTGCTTCACCTACCTCGCCTGACCCGACGGAGCTAGTTGTCGCCCCAAGCTGGCGCGTGGTTCAGCAACTCGCCACTCCAGTTCAGCTCGATGAGGAGTGTCGAGTTACTCCACGCTGGCATGTCGGCGAGCACGGCGGCACGGGCGTCGTCGCTACCACATCATACCGCGCCACCAGTGTCTGTGGCCGCGCCTCCCGTGCCTGCGGCAGCGCCATGCAGGCAGAGACAGAAGCTGGGTGCGCAGAGAGCGATGAGTCGGTGCTAGCTTCTCTGTGTTCGCCACCATCATCTAGGAGAAGTAGAACACGAGAGGCCGCCGCTGCTTGGTCCCATGAAGGCCACCACCGAGGCAACGACTGTGTATATAGGTGGTCTCTTGGCTGCTTCGTCTCTTGCAAGGACCTTCGTCGACCCCGCAAGTGTCTGTCGGACATGAGGAAGACAAAGGGATCCGCGGGCGGCTATTTAGATTAGGTATTAATTAAACCACTGGATTAGCACCGCTTAGTTCATGTAAATGTAATGAAATTCGTCATGTTTATATGAAGATCCGGCTTTTTTATACGAAATCCTTCATGCTTATATGAAATCAGTCTGTGTTTGCACGAATTTCCTCTGGTTGGTTAGAGTTGTGAAAATGTATGGCGCTGGCGTTGGATGTCGTCCTCCGCGGATGGAAGCAGGAGGAAATTTGCCGGTTGCCGTTGGAGATGCTCTTATGCTGGAAATAATAGAGTCACATCCAATCTATTTGAGTAAATTGCGTGTATGATTCTCAAAGATAAAAAGTTAATTGCATGTACAGTGTACATGACTTGCAGGGTGGCTACAGATTCGTACAAAAAGTTAAAAAGAAACAAATCAATCCTTAATCTTGTATTCTAAGTACTCTGTGGGTTCCACTACTAGTACAGTAGCGAAAGAAGTATATATTAAAAAACTCCAAAGTTTAAGACAGATTTCGAACTAAGGTCATCGCGTAGCGAGCATCCGGCGCTAACCAGTCGACCAGATGTTCTTTGTGGATGATGCAAGAGATATATTTCTTTTTAAATAGTTACTACGATAATTTTTTTGAAGTGATATAGTTTATGTCTGCCCCGAATGATCTCAAATTCACTACTCCCTCCTTCCATCTATATAGGGCCTAATGCATTTTTCAAGACCGCCTTTGACTATTGATAAGATTAATAGTACATGAGATGTATAATGTGAAAATTATATCATTGGAAGCTCCTTTCACGTACGAATTTGATGGTATGCTTTGTGTAACTTGCATGTCATGTATTATTGCTCTAACATTTGGTCAAAGTTAGCCTCGACAAATGTATTAGGCCCTATATATATAGATGGAAGAAGGTAGTAACAAAGAAAAGGTTGCCTTGTTAATTAACAGAAAACAGGGCGAAGACTATCACATGAGGCCGGTAAAAACAAGGCACACTGGGTTCAGCGTCATCGTCACTACAGCTGCGCGCGCGTGAGAAATCTACATATCGAGGGGGGCTATGGAGAGAAAGATGTATCGAGTGTGTGTGAGCGAGGCACAGAGACACAACTAGCGAGTGTGTGTGTTTGAGAGAGAAGCCAATGGATAGATTAAGATCAAGATCGGGGTGTCACCCTTCTGCTGTCATTGTTGTGCGGGGATCGGAAGACGTATCAAGAGTGTGCGCACGGTAGGCATAGAGGCACAACTAGCGAGTGTGTGTGTGTTTGAGAGAGAAGCCAGTAGATAGATTAATATCAAGATCGAGGTGTCATCTGATGTCTACTACACAACTTGTTCTTGTATACTCGTGTTGGGCCTCCAAGCGCAGAGTTTTGTAGGACAGTAGCAATTTTCCCTCAAGTGGATGACCTAAGGTTTATCAATCTGTGGGAGGTGTAGGATGAAGATGGTCTCTCTCAAAGAACCCTACAACCAAATAACAAAATGTCTCTTATGTCCCCAACACACCAAATACAATGGAAATTTGTATAGGTCCACTAGTTCGGTGAAGCGATGGTGATACAAGCGTAGTAATGATAGTAGATAATGATTTTTGTAATAGTAACAATAAAAAATAGCAAGGTAACGAGTAGCAAAAGTGAGCACAAACGGTATTGCAATGCTTGAAAATGAGGCCTAGGGTCCGTACTTTCACTAGTGCAATCTCTCAACAATGCTAATATAATTGGATCATATAACCATCCCTCACGTGCGATGAAGAATCACTCCAAAGTTCTTATCTAGCAGAGAACATAAGAAGAAATTGTTTGTAGGGTACGAAACCACCTCAAAGCTATTCTTTCCGTTCAATCTATCCTAGTGTTCGTACTAAAATAACACCAAGCTATTCTTTCCAATCGATCTAACCAAGAGTTCGTACTAAAATAACACCATATGATACACATCAACCAACTCTAATGTCACCTAGATACTCCAATGTCACCGCGAGTATCCATAAGTTGATTATACGATATGCATCAAACAATTTCAGATTCATAATACTCAATCCAACACAAAGAACCTGAAAGAGTGCCCCAAGATTTCTATCGGAGAAACAAAGACGATAACGTGCATCAACCCCTATGCATAGATTACCCCAATGTCACCTCGGGAATCCACGAGTTAAGTGCCAAAACACATATCAAGTGAATCAATACGATACCCCATTGTCACCACGGATATTCATAGCAAGACATACATAAAGTGTTCTAAAATCCATAAAAGTATTCAATCCGGGAAGAACGAAATCTCAAAGGAAAAATGATACGTCTCCAACGTATCTATACTTTTTTATTGTTCCATGTTGTTATATTATCATTCTTGGATGTTTTACAATCATTCTTGGACTAACCTATTGACATAGTGCCCAGTGCCAGTTGTTGTTTTTTGCTTGTTTTTTACTTCACAAAAAATCAATACCAAACGGAGTCCAAACACAGCGAAACTTTTTGGTGATTTTTTCTGGACCAGAAGACACACGATGGGCCAAGAAAGTACCTGAGGGGGGCTCCGAGGGGAGCACAATCCACTAGGGCGCGCCTGGGGGCCCAGTCACGCCCAGGTGGGTTGTGCCCACCTCGGCCGTCTCCCGCACCGCCTCTTTGCTCTATAAATACCCTGGACGTCCAAAAACCCTAGGGGAGTCGACGAAAAACAATTCCAGCCGCCGCAAGTTCCAGAAACCACATATCCAATCTTGACACCGTCATGGAGGGGTTCATCATCCTCATTGGTGCGTCCCCGATGATGCATGAGTAGTTCATTGTAGACCTTCGGGTCCGTAGTTAGTAGCTAGATGGCTTCCTCTCTCTCTTTTGATTCTCAATACAATGGTCTCTTGGAGATCTATTTGATGTAACTCTTTTTACGGTGTGTTTGTTGGGATCCGATGAACTTTGAGTTTATGATCAGATCTATCTTTTTATCCATGAAAGTTATTTGAGTCTTTTGATCTCTTATATGCATGATTACTTATAGCCTCGTATTTCTTCTTCGAATCTTTGGTTTAGTTAGGCTGACTAGATCGATTTTTCTTGCATGGGAAGAGGTGCTTTGTGATGGGTTCGATCTTACGGTGCTCAATCCCAGTGACAGAAGGGAAATGACACGTATGTATCGTTGCCATTAAGGATAACAAGATGGGGTCTAATTCCTACATGAATAGATCTTGTCTACATCATGTCATCGTTCTTATTGCATTACTCCGTTTCTCCATGAACTTAATACACTAGATGCATGCTGGATAGCGGTCGATGTGTGGAGTAATAGTAGTAGATGCAGGCAGGAGTCGATCTACTAATCTTGGACGTGATGCCTATATAATGACCATTGCCTGGATATCATCATGATTATTTGAAGTTCTATCAATTGCCCAACAGTAATTTGTTTACCCACTGTATGCTATTTTTCTCGAGAGAAGCCACTAGTGAAATCTACGGCCCCCGGGTCTATTTTCCCATCATATACTTTCAGATCTACATTGCTATTTGCCTTTTTATTTATTTGCATCTTTTATTTTCAGATCTATATTATCAAAAACCCAAAAATACCTCGCTGAATTTTATTTACTTTTATCCGCATCTATCAATTTATTACAACTTTCTCACGTCCGTTTGCCAATTTCTGGCGCCGCTACCCGAAAGGGATTGACAACCCCTTTTACACGTCGGGTTGCAAGTATTTGTTCTTTGTGTACAGGTGCCGTTCACATAGTGTTGCGTGGTTCTCCTACTGGTTCGATAACCTTGGTCTCATCACTGAGGGAAATACCTACCATAGCTGTGCTGCATCATCCCTTCCTCTTTGGGGAAATACCGATGTAGTTCTAGCCGCAATCAAAAGGAATTTCTGGTGCCGTTGTTGGGGAGACATAATCAGCATCTACCAGGTTCCTAATCAAAAATCTCATCTCCTTGCAATTTACATTATTTGCCATTTGCCTCTCGTTTTCATCTCCCCCACTTCACCAAAATTTGCCGTTTTATTCGCCCTCTTTTTAGTTCACCGTTTTCTCGTCAGATCTGTTTTTGTGTGCAATTTTGTTTATCACTTTCTGCCGTTATGGATAGTTCTTCCTCTATTGCGTGCACCCCCGAGAATGAGGTTCTTAACTTTAAGCAAATGGGAGGGGAGAATTTAAAAGATGCTTGGTATAGGATTTGCAATGCCCATAATAGATCTATCCATAAGCAATCTACCGTTGTTCTTCTTCGATGTTTTTATGTGGGTATCACTACTTGGTATAGATTCGTCCTTGATACGATTACCGGTTGAAATTTCTTGATGTGTCCCTCTCTTGATGCTTTTAATGCTACTAGATGACCAGTTGCGCCAAATGGCGTAAAGACCCATTTAAAACCATGTTCGTGTTGAAAATATTTGCATTTTTTCAATAACCGTATATTTGAGTACATTTGGTAAGAACTTATACCCCTTATATATAAAGGAAATTAAATGCAAATATTTTCTTAAGGTAATAATGCCACAAATTAGATCATCGGGAGGTTAAGATAGTTGAGTCTACAATTAGGAACTCCGAGTAGCTGTAAACTTGCATTGAAAAAAAGTAAACACAAGTGACACAATAAAATGTACTTAATACATGAACTCGTGAACATTGTGTACAGGA
This sequence comes from Thinopyrum elongatum, assembly GCA_011799875.1. Lineage (NCBI taxonomy): Eukaryota > Viridiplantae > Streptophyta > Magnoliopsida > Poales > Poaceae > Thinopyrum > Thinopyrum elongatum. Next base: position 274,470,800 of record CM022298.1, read on the forward strand.
GAAGTTAATAGAAATAGTGGTCAATTACATCATATAATTTGGTTCTATACTCTTTTGTGTGTATATATCCTGAATGCTACCCCTTTGTGATCAACTCTTTGTCCTTCGAATCAAATGGCACGGCTACTGCCCCTTGTGGAAAAAGAAAGGACTCTGTAATACTCATAAATGTAAAAGGAAAACATCATGTGATGCATCTCAACCTGCGCAAAACAATGTAAAAACCATACATGCTATCTACATACTCTCATTGTCTAGCAAAGCATAAGTAGCCGAGGGACCCTGTACAAAAGAATTGACAATTAGCAAGAAAGAAGCATGCCATCAGCTGTCTAAACAACCATAAAATAATAAGTGGCAAAAGCCCCATCAGAATTAGCATTTGCCATCCAGTTTATGAGCTAAAGTTGAGCATTCACCGATTGATAAAACATATTAAGCATCAGCTATAAAACAAACTCTATTTTCCTAATAAGACAACATAGATATGAAATGGGCAAACTCTATTTTGCCATCCAGTTTATGAGCTAAAGTGGAAAGCTATGGTCACAAATGCATAAATAAGCAATATAGAAAATTAGTTAAACAGATTCTATTTTTTCCCTTGAAATACCTGAAGGAGCCCGCTAATTCCATGTGTGCTTTGAAAAAAGTACAATGTATTACTTGTTTTAGTCGTGGGCAAACACATTCTGCCTTATAACCTTTGATAATAAGATATACATAGTTTTGAAAAGGATGTGCATTTTTAGAAGCATGTGTATTTTGAAGTAATTTTCTGTGTGAGCAAGGATGCATGGTAAAAATTTATGGCCTTGCATATAAAAAAAGAAACAGAGAAGGAAAGGCAATCAAAAAAGGAAAAAAATACAATGGAGCATAATAGAACCCTTGGAAGCATCTCAGGGGGAAGTAATAGGCCTGGGAAAGCAGTAGAAGACCAGCGTGCAGGGTAGCCTGCTCATAGGCGTGCATAAAACCACATTACACCACGTTCCATGAGAAAGCCCTCAGTGGCACCCCCTCTGGGGCGGTGTGAAGACACTGTCAAAGCCCGCTATCTTGCTCCCTCCATATGCTCTAGATGACTAGAGAGATAAAAGCGTTCCTAGTTTTCTTTTGCTCACCCTGCATTCTTGACCAAGCATCCTGCCACCAGGCCTGGAGAGCAAGATTAGTAGGAGTGACCTCGTTTCAGAATCATTATAAAAATAAAAAAAATACCTAAAGGCCGTCAATAGAAAAGAACACAAAATTCTTGAGTATTCACCGAGGCATCTATATGTAAATCTGGAAGAGACAAAAATCAAAGACATCACAACATAAATCAGGATAGAGAAATTCATCCAGATCACATGGACACGCTGGCTGCGTGTATGAGTCAAATGTATACAGAAATGAGACCGAGAGGCCAACTTGTTGCTATTTTAATGCACACAAAGCCGTATCTTATATGAATCTACAAAATAGCCACACTTTATGAATAAGATGGAGCACAATTCTAAAATATTATTCGATGGAAGCTTTGATTGCAAAACGAACAAAACGGTTATATCTTAGTGTTGTTTGAGGTTTCATAATTCGAGAAGAAAAACATTGTCTTTAACCAACATACGACAATGTAACCATCTATCAAGGAATGAAAAATATGGGGGGGGGGTTCCTCTTGTAGTGCTCGTTCTGGCCCAAGATGAGCGAACACCTTGCTGTATGAACCGTGGACACACACGGCAGCTGGCCTGGTTGCACTCATCCAACTTGACAGCATGCCTCGAGTGCTCGCTCAGGGTGCCCCTACTGGTCTGGTTCCGGACACGGCTCAGGATGAATATGCCAAGCCAGTAGCACGGCTGTCAAGGCTCATCAGAGCCGGGTCTTGAACACGAAGGGCCGGTTGACCCAGCCTTGCCAGGTCTTGAATGCCTACAGCAACAAAGGTGAATAATCCTCTCAGTTACTAAAAAATATGTGTTGAGGATTTGGGCAATAGTGTCATTCCTGCAGCAGAAAAGAAATCTCCAGCATATCTGCCACTACTTTTTCCTGAAGATGCCACTACCTATTGTGAAGTTTAATATCAATGGACCAATACTCATTTCAAACTACGAAAATAGAATGCCGACAGAGACGAATGATATTCAACTATCTAACAATCTCATGAGTTAAAAAGAGGAAGGCAAGAATATGGAAACATCTGCGCGATTTGAGTACAGTTCAAACAAAACCTACATAGGTATACATAGGTAGCCATATGTAAACCAAGACAGAGGCCACCCAAGGCAGAGCATCAAACAGTGACAAAGGAACATCAAAGCATTATATAGAACACTTGGAAATACACAGAGCAGAGAGCCTAATGCTTGAACTCTGATGGAGTTATCAATATAAGCTTTAAACACTATTGTGAAGGAGTTTTACCTAGGCTGTAGCACCAGAGTACATGAACCCAAAAAAACTAACCATTAGAATTAAGTCCCAAGAGCCTAGTATTTAGAAACCTATAACTCTGGGTGAACATAAGATCATTCATACACTCAATCTGCTAATAACTAAGCAACACATAGTAGTTATCTTCCTGCTAGTAAAGAGAGCCAACCAAACAACCAATATGCCTAGGCTTTAGAGAAAAAATTGCTTGAAGGAATAACCTTGGCAGATAATTTATAAATACACCTCGAAAATCATCACCAAGTTTAACAGGTACGTGTTACTTTAAATCAAGGGAACACAAAAGGATCATGTAACATGGTTCTTACCTTCTATCATTTTGGAAATTATTGTACTCTGAAATCTACAGCTTCTGCTGGACAATGAACATATGTTAAGAAGAAAAGTATAGTTTAGGAAGGTGTGCATAATAAAATATGGAGTGTGCGTCCCCTCCTCCCATCCTCTTCTACCCTGCAACGACAGAGAGTAAAAATCCTCAGTTCTTCGACTATCTATGAATCAAGCTTTTGGTCCTAGGATGCACAACCAATAAAAAGCATTATAATTTTATAAGGCACGAACAACTGTACCTTGAAGCACGATCAACATGCAGGACCTAGCTCGTAATTCTATTTAGGAATCATCATCTTCATAAAGTAACAAGTAAACTTGGTCATCCATGCACCGACTGTAGCTTGCTTGCTAATTTTCACCTATGTCACAAATAAGACAATCATGTTCAAACTGAAGGTGAAAGCAGTACACATTCAGTTCCTTATTTAATTTAGTATACTGATAAAATCTCTATGAAGAAGCAGACCAACTACTGGAAATAAACTGGCATGGAACGAAATAAGTGCCACAAAACCATATAGACATGCATGCTCATCGAGCATGCCATACATTTTACCCTTAGCTAGTGCTAGTGCCCTACCTCAAGAACCTCCAGCCCACACAATAGAAATTCGTCCATCTCAGCCATGAATTCACTTAAATAGGAAACAAAATAAATGTTTTTCTCAGACACAGTACACTGAAGAAACAAAACTATGCAGGCTGAACCGATAAGCTCTTATGACTGAACAACGCCCATCTGCAAACATCATCATTCTAGGCAAGAAAATAACTGAATAAAGCCCATCTGCAGTTATGACATCGGTCCCCAGTTTGGCACTTAACTCTTAAGGCTTTAGGTCCCTAGACACATCGATTTGATGTATCCATATATATAATCGTAGCAGTACACTGTTGGAAGATTAAAAGATAGTTCAGATGTATTTTCCAGAATTTTCTCTAGGATGAACACAGGAGCTTGAAAGGAGGGCCAATACTGGGTTTACCATGCAACAGACCTGTGCACCATCAACAATGGCATAATTCGGCCTTGCAGATGATGACTGGGATATGAAAAAAAGATAGAAAAATGCATTGAAAGCTTGGACCTGAAATGTAGAAGATTACCCCCTTGATCTACCAATGGGAAATACACGTAAGCGTCAACCAAATGCAATCACAGTCAAGTATGATTTCTTTAATCTATTTAGGGTGTTTTTCACGTACTATGCAAGTAGCAAGGGGTTGTTCTTCAGTAACAACATCTTATTAGCTTCAGATGACGCCCATTGACACTATACTGCTAATTTAAGTTAAGTTGTGATCCTAATATTCGGGTAAAAAATCACATGGAAAGCTCAAACTGAACCGGGATTATCGATCTGCATATTATAACCTACCAAGGTTACCATGACAATGCAGATAGTCTGGAGGCTAACCACGGCCGCTAATCAAAAGAGGAGAGCAGCGGGAAGGAAGAAGGAACCTGCGGACGTGTGGGCTGTACAGAGCCATCTCTGGCCCAGCGCGGTGTGAACGATGACCAGCTATTCCTTCCACTGACCCTCTCCTGTCCGCCGCCGCACCTCCCTCTCCTCTTTCCTCTCTATTTCTCCCTCCTCTCCTTCCTTCTCTCTCTCCCTCTCATCTTCTCTCTCTCCTGTAGATCAAATCGAGCGTCGCCGCCGTCGCCCTTTGACTGCAGGTCGCCGCCGCAGCCGGAGAAGCTCACCTCCGTGCCTGCACGAGATGAGGAGGGGTGGGCAGCGGTGGCGTACGAGAGGAGAAGCCAGCGCTGCCGGATGCCCTGCTTGGGAGCCGCCTTGTCTCTCCGGACGGGGCACGCTCCACGGCCACCCCATCGCGCCGACCTCTCCTAGGAGGTGTGGGAGGAGGCAGCATCAATGGAGTGGAGGGGGTGAGGGGCTAGGGGAGGCGGCTGCGGGGGACTGAGGGAAAAAATTAGGGTTGGGAGAGAGGGAGCGGGGAGGAGAGAGTGGAGGCCTGGAGGGGGCGCGGGGCGCTCTGCACGTCAAGCGCGCGGCGGGGGCGGAGTGGTTGGCGCTCACTATTCACAGATGAGGTGGATGCGGCGGTTGTGTGGAGCCTAACGCAGCGCTCGGGGCTTATCCCTTCCTCCCACTATTCATAGACGCAAAAAAGGAGACGTGGCCACGGCCGCTAGTGGCGCAAAGGGCGGGGTCAAACCGTGTATTCATACCGTGAGCATTCAAATATTGAAATACAAATTGAAGCACACCACAAATTACTTGGTGTGTTCTGATTGACCAAACGAAAAGATCCTGTAATATCATTCTCCAGGATCCAGCACTTCTTTTCGTTTTATTCATACAATACTTTGAATGCGCAGCTGGATTATTAAGATGACCAGCATTGTATACTACATGTGATAAAAAACGATGCAGATTGCAGTTTTTGGATGGTTTAGATTACCTGATCAGTAATGTTATGATTAGTACTCACCAGTATGAACTATGAACATGTATAAAATGATTTTTGAAAACATTAGTAAACGACATGAACAACAAAAGGGTGACATGTCATCGGTCACTTAGTCATGGTACAGAAGATGGCATCTTCAACAACTATACAGGCATAATGATTAAATAGCATGAGCCAAATCTCAGCAGAAGCTGTCCTTTGCAGCCTGTCCTATCTGGCCTCAAACAAATCTCAGCAGGATTGTATGCGGTCTTGATAACAAAAAGGGTTAAATTTAATCTAGGACACAATCTCAACAAAAACAGATGTCCTATCTGGCCTCAAACAAATTATAAGCATTTAATAAAATTCTTTTGCCTCAATAATTATAAAATGGAGCATTAAAAATATTCAAAAGAAAAAGGCCAAACTAAACTTGCAGAGAGTGTATGTTCCATGGACTTGGAAATAATTTAGACCGATAAAACTAAAGTTAATTCAGAATACAGAACATATCAAACCTACACACAAAGAGAGAGAGGAATAAGGCTAAGGATAAACTCACCGGCGGAAAGGAAAATCTGAGTATGCAAAAAAAATCAATAATTTTGTCCCCTGGACCTGATAGCAAAGACAAATAATTTCTATTAGCAAGCAGTGAAGGTGAAAAGAAGAAATGCCTTTCAGAACAGTGATGATTAGCTTTCTTTGGTTCAATCTCGTGCAGCACCGTTGTTGTTGCACCACCACTCCTGGCAGCACCGTGAGAAGTCTCCAGCTTCCTCGCCTAAAAAAATAGTCTATAGTTTCCTTTTATCAAAACAAACCAGATTGCTCATCGTTTCTTAACAATAGACAGATTGTATATAATCATATCTTGACTCAAAACATAGCATCCAAGATCCAACAGTAGTTTAGCACACAGGCATATGAACCAAAATCGCAAGACTGGACATAACTAAAGTTTAACGACACACGATGCTTAATTTGACTTAAATTTAAAAACATTAAGTAGACAGCAGCAAGCAGCGTACAAGAGCAGTATCACTGCCATCCCCCAACTTGTAAACTTCAAGCTTCATTGGTTCTGCAGAGTTGAAGCAGGCACGGAAGCTTCTGTCCTCATGATCTCACGAGGCTCGGAGGACATCTACAATCAACAAAGTTGCATCCATCAATAAGGATTTAATAATACGAGCAATGACCAAAATCCCCACTACTTGTTAGCAAGAATTCTGTATTACTCTAAAATAAAATAATATCTATGTGTGAATTGTACGCCTCGTTTAATACATGATTCACAACAGCATGGTCCTATACATACAGTGAATGTACATTGACAACATACAGTTTTTGCAGTTGATATCTAACTAAGACATCTCTTCCCAAATTACCAAGATTAAAAAATTGTTCCGATGGTTAGCACAGCAGACGCCAGCCAACATAATGGTCGTCCTAAAATATTGTCGTGCCCAAACATCAAATAAGCGACAACTAACTCTAGTTGTTCAGGGCAAAAGACAACACAACATGTGAATTGCACACGATCCCTGTACTTTTATTTTGGTTGCAAGACTTTCACATTCGTACAAAATTCAGAAGTTTAGATACAAAAAAATTCATCAAAAGTGCAACAAAGTCACTTCAGGTGAATGATTAAATCAACGAATTTTTCTGTTCTAATCAAACCATACAGTCTACACAAACTATTTGAGAAGCAATTGAATTAGAAATAGAAGACAGTGAGAAACAGAACAGAAACATACAGCCTGCAGGAACGTCCTGTGTCCATCGACTCGTCGGTATTCTTCAGGTCCAGCGAATTAGCAGGATGGTTGCACGGGTAAAACTACTTGAGCTGCTGGTTGCGCTCCTATGGATCCGTCTCCAGGGAGCTTGCTAGGGTACGGAGATCTTTCTCTCCCGTGAGCGTGAGTCACTCGTTGCCGGGGCTGCCATCAACCATGACTGTAGGAGGTTACCGGGGTGGGTCTCTTCTCTATCAGATCTGAGACAAACCATACAAAATTACGAATCGCACTACAACATGAACCCCCCCATAGCAATGCATTACTATCTTGCAAGGGCTTGATCGACTATAGTGTAGCCTGCTCATAAACAGCCAAACAGGCTCGACATGCACAACCCCAGAAAAACCTCGCCGCCATGGAGGCCCGTCCCGAGCTCGCCACGCCTCGCCGCCATATATGCAGTCAAGATGAATGAATCAAAGAGAGGAGGTATTACCTTGGGGATTACATCTTTGCTGGAGTGAAGCGCATGCCTATGTCACAGTAGCATCTACTCTGATATAAATAACTACATTCAGATTTCCACAATGAAGTCTATGCAATTCTTGTTGGGTAGGCGGTGCTAGACTCAAGTTACATGTTCTAATGGCCCTGTAAATAATTAAGCATGGTAGTGAGAATGCAATATATAGAAAACAACACAAAATTAATCTAAAAATACTGCAGGGCAACGGCTTCATCATCAGATTCGCTCAAAGCTAGCTAGAAATGTAAGTACAGAACTCACTGTAACCATCATTCATACTACCAACCTAAAGAACATTTTCTCTTCAGTTAGTCAGAGGTTTATGTACCGGAAAAAAATGCAGCAAGGAAATGAAGCAGATCGTACAATCTTGCATATAAGGGCAAGGAGAGGTAGCAGGAGCAGAGGGAAACAAGGTCTGTAAGAAGCTCACATTGGCGTATTGGTATTAGCTGCACTCACCGCTGCCCGACACACGACGAGAAACATAGAAAACACAACAACCCCGACGAATCATGCACTGAACTAATGGAAGACCAAATGGGCTCAAACTGCTTGCTGGATTTAGCAGGAAAAACATGTGTCAAGAGAGGGGGGCAGGAGGAGGAGGTAGAGGCAAACCCTTAACGACCTCGAGCTGCTGCTGCTCCTCTTCCTCTGTGCAGCCCTCATCTCCAGAGCCGCCGGCGCCATGGGAGGCTCCTCCGCCTAGCGCCACGTGCCGGCCCGCCTGCGCGTCGGAGAATCGTCGGATCCGCCCGGATCCAGGTGCAACGAGGGTCACCGGAGGAGCGGCGAGGCGAGCTCGGGACGGGCCTCCATGGCGGCCTCCTGGCGGCGGGGTTCGTCAGCGGGGGAGAGAGATGGGTGAGGGAGTAGGGGAGGAGAGGAGAGAAGGCGGCCACCGATGACCTGTTGCGCCGATGGCGCAAAGGGCGAGAGCAAACCAAGCTTTCAAACCATGAGAGTAAGAATATTTACAGACCGATAATTAACTCTTTGTAGCATAGGGAAATAGATACAGGTATGATGTTCCTACATAGTGTTATATATTACATTGAAGGTTGGTTCATAGGGACAAAATCCTCACCACAGCTTGAGTCTGAGTCTGGATCATATAGGTATATACCTTTCTTCTGCTATGGGTATATACCTTCCTTCTGCAGTGACAGACATACCGCGCTTGTAATGCTCTGAAGTTCAACCACGGCACCATGAATCTTTAGAAGAGCCTGTCTGAGATTACAGATAGCCATTAAAGTAGTAGGTAGCTCCAGCAAGGACATGGATTTTGTTAGATGCAACACGCGCTTCATCCACATTGTCGCACCCTTCCCTAGTCATAGTTGAAATGCGGAAATGCTTGATTTCTTTTCCTTTTAAGAGTAGCTTGTTTGTGATGCTTCCATATGCCTTTTCTTTCTTCTGCTCATAGTTGAAATCAACATGCACCTTGTGCTCTCTGCATTCCATGAACCTAATGGCTCGAACAGCCGCATGATTCATCAATGACACCCCATCCTTACATACGGGGCTTGACAGTGCAATTCATTCTGCTCAAGTGCGGAGATGCTCCTTTGTGGGGTAAAACTCAACTACCGACACATATCCACCCTACTCAAGCCTACTTATGAAGTAGACTGGTTTAGGAGCAAGAGCTTTTCAAACATTGCCTTAGCCAGAAACTTGTTGGATAGCTCAACCAGCTCCATGAGGAGCACTTTGAAAAAAGATAAATCCAAAGGTTAGGCACAAGCTGTAAATGGAGCGTATATTACGAATGATGATCAAAAAAGTTTTAGCATGCATGACCGTCAAGAATCTAATAACCCTTGAGCAAACAGACGACATGAGATTACAAGATCATAAATGTAACAACAGAGGCATAAAATCAAATGGATTCGGGAATACAATGATACATATGTATAGAGGAAATCAAACAGATTTCTATAGCTTAGTAAATTGAAGGCATTAACTTTGCGGATTGTAAGCACGGAATGGAAGAATTGTACATATATTTTAGTAACCAATCGAGGAGGAATCAAGGTTAGGAAATCATATACTCTAATCTGATTATGCAAATATAATTTCCGTTGGCACGCACCAATAGACTTGCGTATGGCGAGTGAATATAGGCAAGACAGGCAATCATAAGCATAGTTAAAACCAGAAAGAAAAGAGTTGGATCTTCAAGAGAGAAGGATGCCTCAGGGAGCAGGGTAGCATGTGTAGGAGATCGTGTTCAGCTTCGTTGTAGAAGAAAGTGGATCGAAGACCTATGAAATGAAAGAATGGTCAACCATAATGGAAAGGGAATGAGAGAGAGATCTGCTGCGACCACTGTTAGGGTGTTGCTTCACCATTTTATGAAAGTGAATATAATTATAGATCTTGATCTTATAGAACCAAAACCAACGAAGAACAGTTGCAAATTCAGAGTTAAGAGTGTTATCATGAGGGATAATATGTATGTGACTGGAGATGGTAAAAAAATGCTAAACTAAATCTATCTTCGCCTTTCGCTTTGTAGGAACTAAGATCATACATAAATGTTAGAGAGAGATAGGGTTCACCTTGTTCTTCTTCACTAAACTCTTCCTCAATATTCTTTCTTTTCTCTTCTTCGTCAGATTTGCAAACAACTGTGAAAAAACAGCAGTTGTTCGGTCGAACCGTGTCTTCCTGAGCAAACCTAGACTGCGCGAACTAACAAAAATTTCCATCTTACCCCTTTATTTCACATGGGAGGTAAGAAGGTAAGAGTTAATCAGACCAACTACTGAACGCAATCAACGGCTCAGATCTATTTTATACTCTTACCTCTCATGTTAAAAAGGATACACTATAACCAACAGCCATGAATAAAATTTTGTAAAAGCATTTGATAATAGACAAAAGGAGTGAAATGAGATATACAGTTGGTTCAATAGTCCAATGCTTCGCAAGATCATAAAAAACACTCTAAATATATGACTGGATAATATGGAAAATTAATGAAGGTACGACATTGATGATTACTTTCATATCAGAAGATAGGTAACGGAGATTGCATTGGATAACAGACAGAAGGAAGGTACGACAAAATAATGTACGTTTATGTAGAATAAAAAATGAGAGAAAATAAATAAGCCCAAGGGAAAACTATGTATTAGTCCTCCTCATAAATCAAAACGCGCAACATATTTAGACTTTCTTAGTCAACAGTCTACTTAAATGTAATTAATATATAGCAGCATGCCGACCAAAATAAAGAGGTAGCAAGCCTATTTAAATACCTGACTGGTTACAAAGTTGTATCAGCCTACTACATTAAATATATAATGGCAGTTCTGGCTGCTGCTTAACATGGAGCATAGTTTGATGGTGCAACAACAACCTCATAAACTCTGCATACAGCAACAACCTATAAAGAAATGTGAACCAAAACAAAGTGTCATTGCTCCAAATGATAGAACATACCTTAACGCCTAAGTACCATTGCAAGAATGATTGATAGCGCCTGTGAATAATCAAACGTTATTGTTATTGTTGATGTTACTTAATTAGTTGTAATTATAATTATCTCTGAAAAGGGCAGTGTGAGGTATATATAAAACTATGACACAATTCAGAAGTCAATTTTTGGTTATTTGGCAAAGCAATCAACATTTCCTTTCAGCTAATTTCCGCTACATGTTGCCACCATACTTGTAACATCTAAACAGCTGTTTGGTTACAAGCATAAGAAGCAAGAGGTGGAAGACTTGAACAGAGAATTCCTCACCTGGGCAGCCACCACCGAGGGGGCTACCCATTCACAATTTCACATATGTCAAAATTTGATCTCACGAAATGCTTGAATTCATCAAACTTCCCAGATGGGTCATCTGGGAAATCCTGCAGGTTTGAGGATTATCAAACCATCACAAATCAAATAGCTGACATATTAGAAATAGCAAGTATATAGCAATTGAAGTGCTCCTTACCTCCTCCCAGTAGCTATTCAGAAATACATCGCTGGCGATTGCAGCTTCCAGTATCACAAGCAAGAATACAAAGATCATGTGCTACATACATGGCAGGTTAAGGCAAAATAGTCCATATCACCAAGACACAGTACATCTAAGGTCACATAGCTCCAAGAACATAACTGGGACTTAAGGTTTCAGGAAACTATTATTAGGAGTCAACAGTTCCAGTTCAAAACTTAACTGCTAGAGACATGACCTTTTTTTTAAATATCATTTATATTTAAAATGGAGATATCTAGAAAAAAGCACGCAAGGTTTGGTCTTTATGTGACAACGCAAAAGGCTTTGAGGAATTTTGTTAAACCAGTAGCAGCTGCCATGTAAGCACGGTTAAATAGGCTAACGCAACTCCTGGTATCAGACGCTTCCAAGGATACACAAGACAGGCAGGGGCTGTTTGCAGTTTCGGCGGTGATGTGGCCCGAGCAGGTCAGCAAGCACATGATGATTCCCAGGCTGAGAACAGTGTAGATAAACCTGCATAAAAATTGATCTCTTAATCAAAATAGCCATCCCATATTACATACAGTATATTCATAAGAAATCCCTAGAATACTCTTGGCATGACAAAAAGGCATCAATTCTCTAGTTTCTCAGACCCAACATAAAAAACATGGTAGTAGTATAAATCATCCGGTGCGTAGCGCCGCGTCGATGTCTTAACAGCGAAGCGAGAGGAAGATGCCGATCACCACAAATATTTTGACCCCAGCCATAAGTTTTGTGCGACCTACACCATTTGGATTGGATAAACTATCTTCAGTTGTAAGCTAACTTGCTGGGATGAAACAACAGAAGGTTGTCTTGAACACTAATTTGTAAAAGTAATAAGCAAGATACAATGAAAAATAAAATATCTAATTTAACTGCCCTGCCAGCAAGTTGCACCCAGATAGTAGTTATTCTGATTTCTGAACCAGTGTACTATTCTGATATCTGAAGTTAATTTACTCTGAGATAAGAGTCCAATTGCCAGCAGCAACCAGCTTCTACACCTACATGTTCTTCTATTGCCAATTTACCATCTTTCACAGATTTCTTCTTACTCTTCCTTTTTGTATGAGCATCACATCACAGATGAGAAAAGGGGAATCAGGAAACATGCATAAATATGAACAAGAGCATTCAAGGAAAGGCAAAAGCTGATCTAAACCACAATGGATGAGCTCGGTGCACTTGACCTTGGTACAGTGCCGGTTTCCCCACGCACGACGGCGACAGCGCTGCCCAGGCAGTACGGTGGGAATTCGGTCGGCTAGCCGAGCAACGGATTTCACCGCGAATTCTTTCGGAGGAATGAGGGCAAAATTTTGGGGGGGGGGGGGGGGGGGGGGGGGGATTGGGGATAAAATAGCAAATCCAGCAGTGAGCAACTGGGCGAAAGCAGAGGTTGTGACCCGAGTCGCGGCGCTACGTGAGATCTGCCTGTGGAGTTGAAGGGGGAGGAGGAGTGAGGGGAGGGTACCGGGGGCGGGGAGGTGGTCGGCGGCCTGCTGCTTGGACCAGGCCCAGAGCACCCAGAGCATGTAGAGGATGACGGCCATGCCGGCGAGCCCCACGATGGAGTTGGCCGCCTTGAGCGTCGTCTGCACGCAGCTCCGCACCGCAAAGTTGTCACACTACAACCTAAAAAACTACAAATGGCTGAAAGTTATTTCTAGAACTACACCACCCTCTACCATAGGATTCCTAGAACTAAAAAGGATAGGCTGCACAGAATGGTCTCCTGTTTCAGTGCGTGTTATATTTCCTATATTAAATGATTGAAATGGCTAGGCATTTGATCGAGCAGGTGCCAGCCAAAGAGAAACACATCTTCCCTTCGCATGAGATTGCAAGCCTGCTAGGAGTTCTGTTGTACATTGTGTAGGCATGGATAAAATAGAATTTGCACATAGCAATCTAAGGATTTGTGGGGATTAAGTTAAAAGAGACCCGGGCACCCAAACCCTATTGCAGAATGAAAATTAATTAGGAGGAACTGAGGAAAGGAGGAGCTCACGAGGGGGAGATGCAACCAGAAGGAAGCAGGGAGGGTGCATCGGGGTTGGAGCCTCCATGGCCATGTCGGGCGTGCATCTGCCGCCGGACGGACCTCAGATAAGGAGAACAGATGAGGCAAGGAAGCACCGATGCCTCCCCTTGCATCGTGTGCTGGAACCATCACTGTGCCTCGAACTCGTCCTCAGGTCGCGGCTGCACCGCGCGCGAATAAGAGGGCGAAGCTCCTAGCCGAGGCCGCCAGCCGCCGCGCGCGAAGAAGAGGGGCGCGGCTGCTGCTCCCCTCATCCGGATCGAGGCCGCGCCCTCCCCTCCATGGCCGTCCTCCTTGGCTGCGGCCATTTCTTCGTCGTCGACCGGCAGAGACGGCGGCTTCTGCCTCTCCGCACCGCCGCGCCCCCCGCCATGCCCCCCGCTCCTTCCCGCCGGCCACCAGCTCTCCGTCCGGCCCAAGCTCACAGCCTCCCTTACTCCTCCACCCACCCTGCCGCCCTGCTCTTCCATGGAGACGACCTACGCCTGGTCTGAGAACAAGGAAGTGGAGAGGAAGAGGCGACCAAGGAAGAGGAGAGGAAGAGGCGAGCGACGGTTGGCTCAAGGGCCTCTTAGCGCAGGGGCTCACCATAGCCGCGGGTGTCCACGGCGGCCACCGCCGCCGTTGCCTCCCTTTGCCCTCGAGTGGAGCGCCATCACCTGCGCGCACCGGCCAGCCTGCACCTGATCCAGAGGGGAGGTGGGTGCGTGGTGGAGCAGTAGAGGGTGGGTGGCGGCGGCTAGGGTTGAGAGGGAGGAGACGGGAGAGAGAGAGAGGAGAGGGGAGGAGGCGATGGCGGAGGCGAGAGGATGGGAGATGGGGCGCTCTGGACTTATCTGTCTCCGTGCTGCTACAGTAACTCGTGATGAACTGTTCATGGCGCAAAAAAGAGACGTGGAGGATACGGTTCTGCCTAGCACTTCTTGAGGCTTTATATGTTCAATGGGAAATTTTGTGGGATCACCACCTCTCATGATTAATGAAACAAACTTAACTCTCGAGCATGTTATGGAAAGGCTAGATGCTATTGAAAATAAAATGCTTACCGAAGAACATATTGAGAACTTGAATAAAAAGATGCATAATTTTGCGAGTAAAATTGGGTCAAAAGCAGGAGAGATTCTTAAGTTGTTAAAAGAAAAGGGCATCGTAATTCATGAAAGAATAGAAGAAAGCCCATCTCAGATCGATAAATTGAAAGAAATTTTTAGTAATCTAAGTACGGCTTTTGCTTTTGCTAAAACTATTGAAAAAACTCCGGTAAAAATTAGCAAGATCACTCCAATTACTAAGAACAAGGGTGAAACTTCTAATAATAGTAATTTCTTCTAACAATTAGCAAAATTTCCTACGTTGTCCTAAGTTTTCAAAAAAATTGGAGTTACATAAGTATGAGAACAATTCGTATCTTTGCAGACTATTCTGTTTTTGACAGATTCTGTTTTCTTTGCATTATGTGCTTATTTTGATGAATCTATGGTTTGTATTGGAGGTTATAAGCCATGGTAAAGTTAGAATACAGTAGATATAATGCAACAACAAAATTTGAATGGGTTTTCAACAGCACTTAAAGTAAAGATTAGTTTTCTTATACTAACGGATCTCACGAAGGTTTTGTTGAGTTTTGTGTGATTGAAGTTTTCAAGTTTTGGGTGAGATCACGATGGATGAAGGAATAAGGAGTAAGAAGAGCCTAACCTTGGGGATTCCCCATGGCACCCCAAGTTATTATTCAAAAGAGGAACAAGCAACTAAGCTTGGAGATGTCCCGAGTGGCATCCCCTCTTTCTTCTAACGACCATCGGTATTTTACTTGGAGCTATATTTTTATTCGTCACATATCATGAGTTTTGCTTGGAGCGTCTTGTATGATACGAGTCTTTGCTTGTTTTGCTTTTCTTTTTAAGTCAAGTATCCTTGCTGGACACACCTATCTGAGAGAGCCAAAATTATGCCATGATTTGTTAGAATTGCTCTCTATGCTTCACTTAAATCTTTATGAGCTTTGGAATTGCTCTGGTGCTTCACTTATATCTTTTTTGTGCACGGTGTGCTTTAGTATTTTTGAAGAAATGCTCTCATGCTTCACTTAGATTTATTTGAGAGTTAGTAAAAAATTTAAGAAACTCTCTCATGCTTCACTTAAATTATTTTGAGAGAAGAAAACTTTTATGCTCATGTTCTTCACTTAGATTTGTTTGAGCTATCAAAAGCAACATATAAAATTAGTCCCAAAGTGATAGATATCCAAGAGGGATATAATAAAAACTTTCATGAAGATCACTGGTCAAAATAAATTTGATTCCTTGTAATAGTTTTGCGATATGATGATATAATATGTGAGTCATGTTAATGAGTAATTATGGCTTAGTAAGAATATTGATGTTAAGGTTTGTGATTCCCTATGCAAGCACGAAAGTCAATAGTTATGCAATGAAATTAGATCCTACTTGTGGTGCATTATTCGATGTTAGTTATGCTTAATGCTCGCTTATGAGATTTTTCGTTTCTTGGTTGGATGCCTCTCAATCTTTTGCTAGCCTTCATTTGCACTAAGTATGATCACTACTTGTGCATCCAAAATCCTTAAACCCAGTTTTGCCATATGTGTCCACTATACCTACCTATATGCGGTATTCTTTTGCCGTTCTAAGCAAATTTGTATGTGCCATCTCTAATTTTCAAAATAAATTTCTCTTTTGTGTGCTCGTACCGCTCATGAAGCGGCAGGGGGTGGCCAATATTTTCCATGCTAGATGTGTTATTCTTAATATGAGTGTTTATTCACTTGTCATTGCACGAGAGTACGGTAAAGGTATTAGGGATGCCCACTCCCGAAATGAAAAATGAATTTACTTTATGTTGTCAAATAATAAATTCCTTGGAAAGTGTTGGTATGGACGGCACCCGTGGATTCGGTTAGCCGTGGAATGTGAAAGTATGGTGAAAAAAGGAATAAACTTTATTTTCTGTTTGGGAACCGCCTATGATATATCTAGACTGGAAAGTGTTGGGAATTACTCGGTCGTTTTCATTGACAGGAAAAGCATGCCACCCAAAATGTATTTATCTCTATCTTTTTCGCTTTGAGCTCTGCACCTCTACAAATCCCTACTTCCCTCCGCGAAGGGCCTTTCTATTTACTTTATGCAATTTTTTTACTTGAGTCTACATCTTCTCTTATAAAGCACCAACTAAGGGGCACTATGATCATACTTGAGCATTGGGTGTAGCTAATATGCGAGTGTGTTTCATGAATGGATCAATGATTGAGCATAATGGGCTAGGGATAACTTGCTTTAGTATTGGTATTTTAAAGGACATGGTTGTTTGTTGACATGCTTGAGTATTGAAATCTTCATGTCAAAACTAGACTATTGCTTTGAATCATATAAAAGTCCAAATGTCCATGCTATAAAGAAAAAAATGTTAGGCAGCATTCCACATCAAAAAATCTGTTTTATCATTTACCTACTCGAGGACGAGTAGGAATTAAGCTTGGGGATGCTGATACGTCTCCAACGTATCTATAATTTTTTATTGTTCCATGCTGTTATATTATCATTCTTGGATGTTTTACAATCATTTTATAGCAACTTTATATCATTTTTTGGGACTAACCTATTGACATAGTGCCCAGTGCCAGTTGCTGTTTTTTGCTTGTTTTTTACTTCGCAGAAAATCAATACCAAACGGAGTCCAAACGCAGCGAAACTTTTTGGTGATTTTTTCTGGACCAGAAGACACATGATGGGCCAAGAAAGTACCTGAGGGGGGCTCCGAGGGGAGCACAACCCACCAGGGCGCGCCTGGGGGCCTAGGCGCGCCCAGGTGGGTTGTGCCCACCTCGGCCGCCTCCCACACCGTCTCTTTGCTCTATAAATACCCTGGACGTCCAAAAACCTTAGGGGAGTCGACGAAAAACAATTCCAGCCGCCGCGAGTTCTAGAAACCACAGATCAAATCTTGACACCATCACGGAGGGGTTCATCATCCTCATTGGTGCCTCTCCGATGATGCGTGAGTAGTTCATTGTAGACCTTCGGGTCCGTAGTTAGTAGCTAGATGGCTTCCTCTCTCTCTTTTGATTCTCAATACAATGGTCTCTTGGAGATCTATTTGATGTAACTCTTTTTGCGGTGTGTTTGTTGGGATCCGATGAACTTTGAGTTTATGATCAGATCTATCTTTTTATCCATGAAAGTTATTTGAGTATTTTGATCTCTTATATGCATGATTACTTATAGCCTCGTATTTCTTCTTTGAATCTTTGGTTTAGTTAGGCCGACTAGATCGATTTTTCTTGCCATGGGAAGAGGTGCTTTGTGATGGGTTCGATCTTACGTTGCTCAATCCCAGTGACAGAAGGGGAAATGACACGTATGTATCGTTGCCATTAAGGATAACAAGATGGGGTCTAATTCCTACATGAATAGATCTTGTCTACATCATGTCATCGTTCTTATTGCATTACTCTATTTCTCCATGAACTTAATACACTAGATGCATGCTGGATAGTGGTCGATGTGTGGAGTAATAGTAGTAGATGCAGGCAGGAGTCGGTCTACTAATCTTGGACGTGATGCCTATATAATGATCATTGCCTGGATATCATCATGATTATTTGAAGTTCTATCAATTGCCCAACAGTAATTTGTTTACCCACCGTATGCTATTTTTCTCGAGAGAAGCCACTAGTGAAATCTACGGCCCCCGGGTCTATTTTCCCATCATATACTTTCAGATCTACATTGCTATTTGCCTTTTTATTTATTTGCATCTTTTATTTTCAGATCTATATTATCAAAAACCCAAAAATACCTCGCTGAATTTTATTTACTTTTATTCGCATCTATCAATTTATTACAACTTTCTCACGTCCGTTTGCCAATTTCTGGCGCCGCTACCCGAAAGGGATTGACAACCCCTTTTACACGTCGGGTTGCAAGTATTTGTTCTTTGTGTGCAGGTGCCGTTCACGTAGTGTTGCGTGGTTCTCCTACTGGTTCGGTAACCTTGGTCTCATCACTGAGGGAAATACCTACCGTAGCTGTGTTGCATCATCCCTTCCTCTTTGGGGAAAAACCGACGTAGTTCTAGCCGCAATCAGAAAACTCAATTCACAACAAGATAGAGAGGGGAAAACACCATATGATCCAACTATATTAACAAAGCTCACGATACATCAAGATCGTGCCAACTCAAGAACACGAGAGAGAGAGAGATTAAACACATAGCTACTGGTACAAACCCTCAGCCCCGAGGGTGGACTACTCCCTCCTCATCATGGTGGCCACGGGGATGATGAAGATGGCCACCGGTGATGATTTCCCCCTCCGGCAGGGTGCCGGAACGGGGTCTAGATTGATTTTTCATGGCTACAGAGGCTTGCGGTGGCGGAACTTCTCATCTAGGGTTATTTCTAACAGCTTCTCTATTTATAGGATTTTTTGGCGTCGGTTTCACGCGCAGATGGGCCTCGAGGTGAGCACAACCCACCGGGGCAAGCCAGGCCCCTCTGGCGCGCCGTGGTGGGTTGTGCCCTCCTCATGGCTCTTCTGGCCCTCCCACGAAGCTTCGGGGGTCTCTTTTGTTCCAACAAAATCGTCAAAAAGTTTCAGCTCATTTGGAGAACTTTCATTTCTGCACAAAAAACAACACCACGGTAGTTCTGCTGAAAACAGCGTCAGTCCGGGTTAGTTCCATGCAAAACATACCAAAACCATATAAATTTATTGTAAACATGGCATGAATACTTCAGAAATTATAGATACGTTGGAGACGTATCAGCATCCCCAAGCTTAATTCCTACTCGTCCTCAAGTAGGTAAATGATAAAAGAAATAATTTATGAAGTGTGAATGCTGGCAAAGTGCATAAATTTGATCAATGATAATTTCAATCACTTTTCCTAGCATCATAACAGCAACTCTTTGTCATAAAACTCATCATGATAAAGTAGCAATTAAAAGCGGATTTTTTTTTGTGGAATGCTACCTATCATATTCATCATATACTCTTTCTTTTGTAGCACGAACATTTGGACTTGAATGATTCAAAGCAATATTCTATAATTTGACATGAAGACATCAATACTCAAGCATACTAACAAGCAACCATGTCTTTCAAAATATCAACACTAAAGAAAGTTATCCCTAGCCCATCATGCTCAATCATTGATCCATTCACGAAACATACTCGAATATTAGCTACATCCAATGCACAAGTATGATCATAGTGCTCCCTTGTTGGTGCTTTATAAGAGAAGATGGAGACTCAAATACAAATAAAAATTTGCATACAAGTAAATAGATATGCCCTTCGCAGAGGGAAGCAGAGATTTGTAGAGGTGCCAGAGCTCAAGGCTTAAATTGAGAGATAAATTATTTTGGGAGGCATACTTTTCCCGTCAACGAAAACAACCGAGTAATTCCCAACACTTTCCATGCTAGATATATCATAGGCGGTTCCCAAACATAAAATAAAGTTTATTCCTTTTTCCACCATACTTTCACACTCCACGACTAGCTGTATCCACGGGTGCCGTCCATACCAACACTTTCCAACACTAGTAGAAAACATGGCTTTGGTTCAGGCCTGCCCAGCCCATTAGTCCCGGTTCAGTCACGAACCGGGACCCATGGGGGCATATGTCCCGGTTCGTGCGCCCAGGGGGCCGGCCGGGCCTCGTGGGGCATTGGTCCCGGTTCGTCTGGACCCTTTGGTCCCAGTTCCAGACACAAACCAGGACCAATGGGCCTCGCTCCTGGCCCACATCCATTGGTCCCGGTTCGTGGCTGGAACCGGGACCAAAGGGTGGCCATTAGTCCCGGTTCCAACCACGAACCGGGATTAATGTTGTGCCTATATATACCCCTCGCCCGCGAGCAGAGCACTCCACTGCTCTGTTTTTTTCTGGCCGGCGAGGGGAGGGCTTTGTGGTGCTCTAGCTCACCTCCTATGCACATGAGGTGTTCGATGAAATGCCCGAGCCACACTACTTAAGCTTTCTCCTCTCCAAACTCGACCTCCAAGCTCCATTTTCGTCAAGATTTGTCTAGGTTTAGTGGTCCATCACGTCCCGTCCCCGTCTCCACCGCCGTCGATCGCCCGTGCCGATCTCGTCGCCGGCACCACCGTGGTGAGCCTCTTGTCCTTATCTTCTTTCTAAAAGAAAAAAAAATCTTACTTGTATGATTTAGATAGATACTTGTATAATTTTCTTACTTTTATTATTGTTTGTTATTATATAGTGCGATGGTTTTGGTATCCGCCCCCGTCGGCCCTCGTCCTGTCTATGATTCGGATGTGGTATATATTATATTTTATAACTATTTGGTTCATTTATTGTTTATGACAATTATGCCGACCAACGTGACATAGATTTTTTTATCTAGGAGGTATGTGAACCGGAAATTCCAACCGACCCTATTGTCGAGAGGTTAAATTTAGTTGAAGAAGAAAACAATTACTTGAAGGAAAAATTGAAAAAAATTGAGGAGGAGAAGATGATATTGGAGTTGCATGTTGCGGATGTCGTCGATGATCACAAGATCAAGATGGATGCAATGCGCTTCAAGATTAGAAAGTATAGAAAATATGCCATTTATACCGAGGCTTGGTATCATTATGCCATTGGATCAATTGTTACCTTGGTTGCGATTATGATCACATTTGTTGTTGCATTGAAATGTTTTACATAGTTTCAATAATGTATGGTTTAATTAGATGCTCTGGAGAGCTATATGTTGTTCAATGCGAACTATGTATGTACTTTGGTTTTAATGTGATGATGAACTTCTATTAATTTGGTCACTTATCTATTCATGATGTTTTGTAATGGTTTTTGACACACTTAATTATATATAATGCACGCAGATGAACCGGCAATGGATGTACGGTGACAGACGCACCTCCGAGTACATTAAGGGCGTGCATAATTTTCTCGAAGTGGCTGAGGCAAACAAGCAGAATGGTTTTATGTGTTGTCCATGCCCTATATGTGGGAATACGAAGTCTTACTCTGACCGGAAAATCCTTCACACCCACCTGCTTTATAAGGGTTTCATGCCACACTATAATGTTTGGACCAGGCATGGAGAAATAGGGGTTATGATGGAAGACAGCGAAGAAGAAGAGGACGATGACAACTATGTGCCCCCTGAATACGGTGATGCTGCAACGGGGGAAGCTGAAGATCAAGAGGAACCAGACGATGTGCCCGATGATGATCTCCGCCGGGTCATTGTTGATGCAAGGAGACAGTGCGAAAGTGAAAAGGAGAAGCTGAAGTTTGATCGCATGTTAGAGGATCACCAAAAAGGGTTGTACCCCAATTGCAAAGATGGCAACACAAAGCTCGGTACCGTACTGGAATTGCTGCAGTGGAAGGCAGAGAATGCTGTGCCTGACAAAGGATTTGAGAAGCTACTGAAAATATTGAAGAAGAAGCTTCCAAAGGATAACGAATTGCCCGATAGTACGTACACAGCAAAGAAGGTCGTATGCCCTCTAGGATTGGAGGTGCAGAAGATACATGCATGCCCTAATGAATGTATCCTGTACCGCGGTGCGTACGAGGATTTGAACGCATGCCCAGTATGCGGTGCATTGCGGTATAAGATCAGACGAGATGACCCTGGTGATGTTGATGGCGAGCCCCCCAGGAAGAGGGTTCCTGCCAAGGTGATGTGGTATGCTCCTATAATACCACGGTTGAAATGTCTGTTCAGAAACAAAGAGCATGCCAAGTTGATGCGATGGCACAGAGAGGACCGTAAGAAAGACGGGAAGTTGAGAGCACCCGCTGACGGTTCGCAGTGGAGAAAAATCGAGAGAAAGTACCGGGCTGAGTTTGCAGGTGACCCAAGGAACGTATGGTTTGGTTTAAGCGCGGATGGCATTAATCCTTTCAGGGAGCAGAGCAGCAATCACAGCACCTGCCCCGTGACTCTATGTATCTATAACCTTCCTCCTTGGTTGTGCATGAAGCGGAAGTTCATTATGATGCCAGTACTCATCCAAGGCCCTAAGCAACCCGGCAACGACATTGATGTGTACCTAAGGCCATTAGTTGAAGAACTTTTACAGCTGTGGAATGGAAACGGTGTACGTGTGTGGGATGATAACAGACAGGAGGAATTTGACCTGCATGCGTTGCTGTTTGTAACCATCAATGATTGGCCTGCTCTCAGTAACCTTTCAGGACAGACAAACAAGGGATACCACGCATGCACGCACTGTTTAGCTGACACCGAAAGTATATACCTGGACAAATGCAGGAAGAATGTGTACCTGGGGCATCGTCGATTTCTTCCGACCAACCATCAATGTCGAAAGAAAGGCAAGCATTTCAAAGGCGAGGCATATCACCGGAAGAAGCCCGCCATGCGTACCGGTGATCACGTACTTGCTATGGTCAATGATTTACACGTAATCTTTGGAAAGGGTCCCGGCGGACTATTTGTTCCGAATGACGCTGAGGGACGCGCTCCCATGTGGAAGAAGAAATCTATATTTTGGGACCTACCCTACTGGAAAGACCTAGAGGTCCGCTCTTCAATCGACGTGATGCACGTGACAAAGAACCTTTGTGTGAACTTGCTAGGTTCTTGGGCGTGTATGGAAAGACAAAAGATACACCGGAGGCACAGGAGGACCTGCAACGTTGGCACAAAAAAGACGGCATGCCTCCAAAGCAGTATGAAGGTCCTGCCAGCTACGCTCTGACCAAAGAAGAGAAGGAAATCTTCTTTGAATGCCTGCTTAGTATGAAGGTCCCGTCTGGCTTCTCGTCGAATATAAAGGGAATAATAAATATGGCAGAGAAAAAGTTCCAGAACCTAAAGTCTCATGACTGCCATGTGATTATGACGCAACTGCTTCCGGTTGCATTGAGGGGGCTTCTACCGAAAAATGTTCGATTAGCCATTGTGAAGCTATGTGCATTCCTCAATGCAATCTCTCAGAAGGTGATTGATCCAAAAATCATACCAAGGCTAAGGAGTGATGTGGCGCAATGTCTTGTCAGTTTCGAGCTGGTGTTCCCACCATCCTTCTTCAATATCATGACGCACGTCCTAGTTCATCTAGTCGACGAGATTGTCGTTCTGGGCCCCGTATTTCTACACAATATGTTCCCCTTTGAGAGGTTCATGGGAGTCCTAAAGAAATATGTCCGTAACCGCGCTAGGCCAGAAGGAAGCATCTCCATGGGCCATCAAACAGAGGATGTCATTGGGTTTTGTGTTGACTTCATTCCTGACCTTAAGAAGATTGGTCTCCCTCAATCGCGGTATGAGGGGAGACTGGCTGGAAAAGGCACGCTAGGAGGGGACTCAATAATATGCAGGGACGGGCATTCTTGGTCTCAAGCACACTACACAGTTCTACAGAACTCTACCTTGGTGACCCCGTATGTCGATGAACACAAGAACATTCTGCGCTCCAAACACCCAGAGCAGTGTGACAACTGGATTACATGTGAACACATCAGGACTTTCGGCAGTTGGTTGGAAACACGTCTCAGAGGTGACAACACTGTTTCTGATGAGCTGTACTCGTTGTCCAGGGGACCATCTTCGACTGTATTGACTTACAAAGGATACGAGATAAATGGGAGTACATTTTACATGATCGCCCAAGATCAAAAGAGCACCAACCAAAACAACAGTGTCCGCTTTGATGCAGCAACCAAGAGGGGAAAAGACACATATTATGGTTACATAGTGGACATATGGGAACTTGACTACGGACATGATTTTAAGGTCCCTTTGTTTAAGTGCAAATGGGTCAATCTGTCAGGAGGCGGTGTACAGGTAGAGCCACATTACGGAATGACAACAGTGGATCTGAACAATCTTGGGTACACAAACGAACCATTCGTCCTAGCCAATGATGTGGCGCAGGTTTTCTATGTGAAGGACATGTCTACCAAACCGAGAAAAAGAAAAGATAAGGAAGCGAATACATCATACGATGAGCCAAAGCGCCACATAGTTCTTTCAGGGAAAAGTGACATTGTGGGAGTGGAGGGTAAGATAGACATGTCTGAAGATTATGAAAAGTTTCATGAAATTCCTCCCTTCAAAGTCAAGGCTGACCCAAGCACCCTGTTAAGCGATGAAGAATATCCATGGTTACGGCGCAATAAGCAAAGGACACAAGCAAAGAAAAAGTGAAGACAGATGAAGTCAGAAAGGGTTGAAAATTGATGATATGGCTTTGAATGGTTCATTTTGAGCACACAAAAAGTCTGGAGTTCAAATAAGTTCAAAAAAATGAAATCCCTTTGTAACAGATGAGTTTTTGTCCATTTTGTACACAAAGTGCATCCAGTTTTTGCCGTAACCCTCTCAACTTTTTAGCACATGCTATGTGGGTGAAATGATGATATCATGCCAATTTTCAACCTCTTCAGAGTTCATGTGAAGTGCTTTCCAATTTCAGGGTCATTTAGCTCAAAAAAATCAGTAAATGCATGAAAAATAACAGATGAAGTCAGAAAGGGTTGAAAATTGATGATGTGGCTTTGAATGGTTCATTTTGAACACACAAAAGTCTGGAGTTCAAATAAGTTCAAAAAAATGAAATCCTTTGTAACAGATGAGTTTTTGTCCGAAACCCTGATACTTCGAAAGAGATTGTCCATTTTGTACACGAAGTGCATCCAGTTTTTGCCGTAACCCTCTCAACTTTTTAGCACATGCTATGTGGGTGAAATGATGATATCATGCCAATTTTCAACCTCTTCAGAGTTCATGTGAAGTGCTTTTCAATTTCAGGTCATTTAGCTCAAAAAAATCAGTAAATACATGAAAAATAACAGATGAAGTCAGAAGGGTTGAAAATTGATGATGTGGCTTGATGCTTCATTTTGAATACACAAAAAGTCTGGAGTTCAAATAAGTTCAAAAAAATGAAATCCCTTTGTAACAGATGAGTTTTCGTCCGAAACCCTGATACTTCGAAAGAGATTGCCATTTTGTACCAAAGTGCATCCAGTTTTGCCGTAACCCTCTCAACTTTATGAAACTCTAATAGCAAAAATAATAAACTAAAAGAATGAACTAGAAAACTTTAATGAAACTCTAATAGAAAAAAGAATGAACTAGAAAACTTTAATGAAACCTAATAGAAAAAGAAATGAACTGAGAAAACTTTAATGAAACTCTAATAGCAAAAGGAATCAACTAAAATTTATGCAACTAAAATTATCAAAGTATTTTATGTTCAAAACATTAAAAGCAAAAAGATTTTCAAATAAAGAACTTTTTTTTTTGTTAGAAACTTTAATAGCAAAAAGAATTATCATAAGATTTTTTTTGTTAGAAACTAAAATAACAAAAACTGTTTTTTAATATAATGATAAAACACAGTAATATTAAATAGCAGGAAAAACAATCACTCCAAAATCTATTTTATAGTAAAGTTAATCACAAACTAGTGATTCACACAAATTTCAAAGAATTCAAATTTAAACTATTCAAATTGGAAAACTAATGGCACTAACAGCAAGTTTATAATTTTTATTACCTAAAAGCAAAAGAATCACTGAAAAACAGTTTGTATTTTGTTGTAAGTAGAAACAAAATAAAATAATAAAGCAAAAAAGAAAAACAAAAAAACTAGAAAAAAAAATAAAAAAATGCCACCTACTGGGCCACCACGGCCTGAATACGACTAGAAACCCATCCATGGGCCAAGATTCAGGCCCGCAAGGCCCAGCAGGCCCACGGCAGAGAGTAGCAGAGAAGGCCCGAAAGCCTGCAGTTGAGAGGACTCGAGAGGGTCGGCGCAGCAGCGCTTATAAACCACTCTCGAGCTCTCTCAACTAGCGAGGGTGGACTAAACATCCCACCGCACCGCGCCAGTGCAAGGCCTTTGGTCCCGGTTGGTAGCACCAACCGGGACGAAAGGGGGGCATTGGTCCCGGTTGGTGGAACAAACCGGGACCAATGCCCCCCCTTTGGTCCCGATTCGTGCCACCAACCGGGACCAATGGTGTCTGTTTCCCGCCCTTTGGGCTGCTGAAAAGAGACCTTTGGTCCCGTTGGTTGCAGAATCGGGACCAAAGGGGGGTATTGGTCCCGGTTTGTGCCACGAACTGGGACCAATGTTTCGTCTATATAAGCAAACACTTAGAAATTTTCTCCAAAATCACTTCTCTCTCCTGCCCGCCCCTGCCCCGCCGCCGCCGCCGCGCCGCCCCACGCCGCCGCCCCCGCGCGCCCCGCCGCGCCGAAGCCGCCACCCCGAGCCCGCCACCGACGCCCCCGCTTGTGGAAGCAGCCCCTGCCCCGCCGCCGCCGTTGATTTTTTTTATATATGTTTATAATATATATTTTTTTTTTCTTTTTATATGTATGGATGTATGTATGTATTTTTTGTATGCATGATGTATTTTTTAAACTTTATATGTATGGAAAAGAGGAAGAAGGAAGAAGGGAAGAAAGAGAGAGAAAGAAGAAAAGAGAAACGGGA
The DNA here is from genome assembly GCA_011799875.1 of Thinopyrum elongatum. Classification (NCBI taxonomy): domain Eukaryota; kingdom Viridiplantae; phylum Streptophyta; class Magnoliopsida; order Poales; family Poaceae; genus Thinopyrum; species Thinopyrum elongatum. Next base: position 274,497,808 of record CM022298.1, read on the forward strand.
GAAAAAAGAAGAAGAAGAAGAGGAAAAAAAAAAGAGAGAGAAAGAAAGGAGAAAGAAGAAGAGAGAGAGAAGAAGAGGAGAAAAAAATAAGAAGAGAAGAAGAAGGAAAAAAAGGAGAGAAGAAGGAATAGAAGCTCTATTCTTCTTCTTCTTCTTTTTTTTCTTCTTCTCCTTTTTTTTCTTCTCTTCTCTTCTTAATTTTATCGGAACGAGGGTGTCGAGGACGCCGAGCGTCGAGGGTCGGGAACTAGGGTAGAGGGGAGGGTCGAGGGGTCGAGGTCGCCGAAGGTTCGAGGGTCGAGGGTCGTCGAGGGGTCGAGGGTCGTGGAACGCGCGGCGGTCGAGGGGTCGGGGCGGCGGAAGGTTCGAGGTTGCTTGTGTCAAAGTATTGAACGAGAAAAGAAGAAAAAAAGAGAGGAAGAAGAAGGAATAGGGAGAAGAAGAAAAATAGATTAAAAATATTAATCTATTTTTCTTCTTCTCCTCTATTCCTCTTCTTCTCCTTTTTTTCTTCTTCTCCTCTTTTGTTTTTTCTTCTCTTCCTCTTCTTAATTTTATTGGGAACGAGGGTGTCGAGGATCACCGAGCGGTCGAGGGTCGGGAACTAGGGTAGAGGGTCGAGGGTCACCGAGGGGTCAAGGGTCGCCGAAGGTTCGAGGGTCGAGGGTGTCGAGGGTCGAGGGTCGAGGAACGCCGAGCGATCGAGGGTCGGGGCGGGGAAGGTTCGAGGTTGCCTGTTACTTTCGCCTAATGATGAAGGCATGGTTTGTTGAATCCTTTGACACTAGACAAACGTGACATGGGGGTCGAGGGTCGGGAATAGGGTAGAGGTGTGGATCGCGAGGGTCGAGGGTCGTGAACTAGGTGTAGAGGGTCGTGGATCGCGAGCGGTCGAGGGTCATGAACTAGGGTAGAGGGTCGAGGGTCACCGAGGGGTCGAGGGTCGAGGGTCGTCCAGGGGTGAGGGTCCAGATATCAAGAATGCCCCATTAGGATGTGCACAAGTTGATCCAATTTTTTCTGATCTCATCTATAATATATATTCTTCTATATGTCACGTTGTCTGTCAAGTATTGAAGAAATCCATGGCTATCATTTGCCAGAAGTAACAGGCGTATTGTGCTACGAAGCTCTTCAAAGTTGTTTTGGAACGGAGTTCCTGTAGAATAATTCGCCTCTTGGTACGAATTTCAGCAAAGGCCTTCCAAATAGCGATATTCGGAAGGCTCTTGCTGAACTTTTACCAAAAAGCGAATTATTCTATCGGGAACTCCGTTCCAAAACAACTTTGAAGAGCTTTGTACCATTATACGCCTGTATTTCAGCTAATGATGGTAAGTCATGGTTTTCTTGAATTCTTGACACTAGACAACGTGTCATATAGAAAGTAGATGAGATCAGGAAAAATATGGACCATTTTCTGCACATCCAGAATGGCGTCATTTGTTAAATCCCTTGTCGGTCCGGACGTCGGACATTCATGAGAGAGGCGGTCCGACCCAAACCCTTCAGCAGTCTGACTTAACGGCTCCCAGCTACCCCGTGGATGCTATCACGGAGGACTCAAGATTGCCCCTTATGACGCAATGGCAGCACCTCAAAGTCAAGGCGGCGTGTCAGCTCTGTTGCACCTCCTCAACCCGTCGCAACTTTTCACTGCCTTCCGATTCCACAAGGCAATGCTGTTTGATGGTCGATGAAATAACGGAGGGATTTGAGGAGCTCGAGCTTGAAACCACTAACGGTGAAGGGGAGACTCAGCTGGGTCTTGCTCTGAAGACTCCCATGTCTATGGCGGAAGGAGCTCATAACCTTGAACTGGACGCCTCCTCCTCCTCCTCCGGCGAGTCAGGGCGCAGCGCCTCCTCCTCCTCCGGCGAGTGATCAGGGCAGTCCGCTCCTTCTCCGGCTACTCCGGCGCGTGGCGGCATCCGCATCCTCCTCCCCTGCGCCGGCGCGTCCGAGCAGCCCGCCTCCTTCTCGCCTGTCAACAACAGCGGAAGACAGCCGCCCCCGCTCCGGCGCGTCGTAGCACTCCGCCTCCTTCTCCGCCTCGTAAGCAACGAAGGAAGACAGCCGAAGCCGCTCGGCTGCTCCGGCGTTTCTAGCAGTACAGCAAGAGGCGGAGGCAATACATATTCGGTCCATCTCTCAAGCCTCTAGAGAAGTTACCATACGAGATGACCGAGGAGGAAACGCGGGATCTGTCAAGCCCAAGTGAAGGAATTTTTTGCAAAGAAAATAACCTCGGAGGAGAAATGGATCAGGTGAAATTGAAGCGCACTTGAACAACTAAAGCGACCACCACTGCCTCGCGAATGACAACCATGTCCGCGCTTTAAAAAGGCAGTGGAAGGAGGCGCCGGTCGGAACTACTTCAAGGGACAAAAGGTTACAAGAACGAGAATGTGGGAACAAATTCCCCAGCTCGGCGAACAGGCAAACCAATCGTGCCCCCCGCTCAAGGTGTCTAGCGATATCGTCGCAAATCTGCCGGGGATGCTGCCCGGGTACCAATCCTGGTGATTACCTGCCCGACGATGCCATTTTGATACAATGGAGGTGGACGAACACAAATACCGGTACGGGAAGCCTCTCGTCAGACCTGGTGATCCTCCCTAACAACGATGATGCGAAGATTCCAAAGTGGTACATGGACACCTGCAGTCTGGGAAGGATATTTTGACGCTGAGAGTTAAAGAGGAGCAGGACCTCGTTGGAATTGATGTTGTCTGTTCCATTTGAGGAGTTCTTCCAGTTTTTCAATCAAAAGGACCTCGATAAATAATATCACTTGTACTGTCTGTAAGTACTATACTTCTGTAATTAAGTCTCTATATATAGCTCAGCTCTTTCATTGCATGTATATATAATTAACCTCACTATATATGCAGATTGAAGATCGTCGAATGCAGAAATGCACAAATCTATGATATTGGGTTCATTAACACAAATCTCATAGATGATGGACGGTTTTAATATTAATGCAAGAAAGAAACTGAGGCCAACTTGCTACAATCGTTCGTTAAAAATCAAAACAAAGATAAATACTCTTTCCTTACAACTTCAAGTGAGTGTTACTGTCTTCTGCATATTCGGTTTCCATTATTACTCGAGGTTATAGTAATGAATTGATGAGTTATGCATGCGTGCGCATCTTCCACTTTATTCTCTAGAGATTAAGCTTGAGCAGGGACTAGTAACCGTCTTAGAGTCAAGACGAAAAGATCCCAAGGAGTATGCGGCCATGACTAAAATGCTCCAGAAGTAAGTTCAATCGATCATTATCGCACCCAACTTTGTTCATTTCTTGATATCAAGTAATATTTTCTTTGTTCGCAGGGTTTGGAAAGTGTTCACCGCAGAAGCTCCGGGACTGCCGGGGGGGAGCTGCGATTACACACCCGAAAGTAAGTACTACTAGTAGTTCCGCGCATCTCCCATTGATTCTAGCTAGTTTTCATCAATACCATTTATAATGCTTGATTATCAGTTTGATTGACCTATTTCTCGTAAAGTGGTTGTGGCAGGAAGGCGGGGGAATAATTTTTGTGGATACTACGTTTGCGAGTACATCTACAACGCGACGACATCTAAGCGGGGTCTACTCTGAAAACAATATGAAGTATGAAGCAATAATATTCACACATTTTATTTTATTACCATCATTTGTGTTGAGTTTCATTCATATATATGTATGACCCCCTTCTTCAAATTAGATTTGGGGCAGATGCGGGATGAACTCCTACCACACAGATCGCATAAAAGCAATTCAGAGGAATTGGCGGGATTCTTTCTTGACACGTCATCATCCAGCCGGAGAATACCATGTGAAACTTGACATCAGATGTTAGGGATTGTAAGAGATCTTATATTGTATATATGTAGCTAGTAGCGTCGGATAGATATCGAAAACTGTTGTTCGACCAATCTCTCGGAGAAGGAGGAGGTCGATCACTTCTCTCTGTATATGTTCATGATGATCTTGTGTACTTAATGGTTTCCTTATATGCTTACTAGCTAGCGTGTCGAGTCCTCTCTATACGATAGTACGTAGCGTCGACCAAGCACGGAGATAGAGAGGAAACTTCTCTCTATTAGCTAGCTAACACAATATATGAAACCCAAATTAACCCTACAAACCCCACCCCTTTCAAAACAAAAAACAAAAAACCCAGGTCCTGAGCTGCTGACGCGTGATGAGCTTGGTCCCGTGGTGTGACCAACGATAAAGGCCCTCGCCGCTGCTAGAGGCTGAGCGTCCGACCCCTTGCGCAGTTAGTGCCACGTGGAGCCACATCTGTCCCAGTTTGTAAGCGAACGGGACTAAAGGTGTTGGGCTTTAGTCCCGACCCTTTAGTCCCGGTTCCAGAAAACGGGACAAATGGCCTCTGGAACGGGAAAATGGGCCTTTTTCTACTAGTGCCAAGGAATTTATTATTTGACAACATAAAGTAAATTTCTCTTTCATTTCGGGACTGGGCATCTCTATTACGCCGTACTCTCGTGCAAGACAAGTGAAATAAACACTCATCTTGAGAATAACCCATCTAGCATGGAAAAATATTGGCCACCCCCTGCCGCTTCATGAGCGGTGTACGAGCACACAAAAGGAAATTCATTTTCAAAATTAGAGTAGCACATACAAATTACTTAGAACGGCACGGAAATACTGCATATAGGTAGGTATGGTGACTCATGTGGCAAAACTGGGTTTAAGGATTTTGGATGCACTAGTAGTTTCCCACTTAGTACAAATGGAGGCAGACAATAGATTGAGAAGCAACCAACCAAGAAAACAAAATCACATAAATGAGCATTGAGATAATACACACCGAATAATGCACCACAGTAGGATGTAATTTCATTGATAACTTGACTTTCGTGCTTGCATAGGAATCAAAACCTTAACACCAATATTCTACCAAAGCACAATTACTCACCAACATGACTCCATATTACTATCTCATATCTCAAAACAATTGCAAGGAATCAAACTTATATATATCCAATGATCTACATGAATGTTTTTATTATATCCTTCTTGAATATCATCACTTTGGGACCAATTTCAAAGCTTGTGCAAATTGTCATCACTAGTATCAACTCTCAAAATAAATAAGTGAAGCATGAGAGTGTTGGACAAAACTACTCCAAAAAGTATAAGTGAAGATCAAACGATGTAGTCATGAAATGTGTAGCTATTGAGGACTCTTTTATTAAAAACTTTCAGATCTAACGATCTTATTAAAATACAAGCAAAACAAAAAAATATCATCTCCAAGATAGGCACCAACTCATGACTGAAGAAAGCAAATTAGGCATACACCGATACTACAGTCTGCTGTATTGTTGATGATAAAAAGGTGGGTAGCCTACGGGCATACCCAACTTAGAGAGTTGAGACTTCTTCAAATATTATCTTGGATGCTTGGGACATCCACAAATATAGCTAATATAAGCCCCAGCAAGAGTATCCATTTAATGTCCCACCCTTAATTCTATAGGGATCCAATACACATGGTTAACTTCTTAATCCAAAAACTCACAATCCACATCCCAAAAACTCAACAAGAACTCGTGAGATAAGTTAGTATTAAATCAGCAATAACCTTACATTATCTACTGTAGCAAATTACTAAAATTATTATTAACATTTCATACTAAATGCCTCTGATATTTAATACTCCTATCCTCAAATAGAATCATTAACAAGCAAACATATGAAACAATGCAAACATAACAGCAATCTGCCAAAACAGGATAGTCTGTAAAGGAAGCAGAATAATAATACTTATTTAACTCCAAAAATTATGAAATTTACCCACTTGTAGAAAATTTATATATTTATTGTGCAAAAAAATCAACTTTTTTATCTCATTCTGACTTTTTCAGAATTCACGCACTAGCGTGCAACTTTCTGTTTTCAAACAGCCACATATAGACTTGCAAAATAAGCATGGCAAAGTGCATACTTGAATTTTTTATTGACAAAAATACAAGAAACAATAAAAAAAAGACATAGCAATCAAAACACAAAAAAGAAATAAAATTATGCTCCAAGCAAAACACATATCATAGTGATGAATAAAATTGGTCCCAAGTGAGGTACCGATAAGTGAAGACGAAAGAGGGGATGCCTTCCGGGCTCCCCACGCTATTTGCTTGGATATTCCTTGAATATTAACTTGGGGTGCCTTGGGCATCCCCAAGCTTAGGGTCTTGTCACCTCCTTATTCTCCTCATATCGATATTCACCCAAAACTTGAAAACTTCAATCACAAAAACTTAACGGAACTTCGTGAGATGATGTAGTATGATAAAGACAAATCATTCCCTTGGTAATGTCAAGATAAGATTCATATTTTTATCACACAATGCCTACTATACTATACAATTTCCACAATTTATTAAGCAATATAAGCCATGGAAACCATAAAACAAGCAAACTATGCATTGCAAACAAAATCTGTCAAAAACAGAATAGTATGTAAAGATCTGAATTAAGATCATACTTCTGTAACTCCAAAATTCTGAAAAATTAGTACAACGTAGAAAAAATTATAAACCATCAACTGTAAAAAATTCAGAGGTTTTCGTGTCGTGTGAATTTAAACAATTCTGTTACTGGGCAAAAAGTTTTGTTTTGCACAGAATCAGCAACTATCATCACACTATCCAAAGGCTTTACTTGGCACTTTATTGAAATAAAAGCTATAAAACATGATTACCACAGTAGACATAATCATGTGAACAACACAAAAAACATGATAGGGTAAATGTTGGTGTCTGTCTCACAAGCAGCGCTTTCTTGATGCCTTTAGCTAGGCAGATGATTTCAATGATGCTCACATAAAAGATAAGAATTGAAAACAAAGAGAGCATCATGAAGCATATGACTAGCACTTTAATTACAAACCCACTTCTATGAATAGGGATTTTGTGAGCAAACAATCATGGGAACAAGAAACAACTAGGATAGGAAGGCAAAACAAGCAAAACTTCAAGATTTTCAACACATAGAGAGGAAACTTGATATTATTGCAATATGTAAAAGCATATGTTCCTTAATAAAATTTAGTTAGCATCATGAATTAATTCAACAATATAACATCACATAAAGCATCTTTTCATGATACTAAGCATAGAAATTTTATTACTCTACAATAAGCAAATATTCTCATGAATAGTAGTGGAGCAAACTCAACAAAATATATCATGTGATGGAAATTAAATCATGATGACAAGTTCATGGTATCATTATCTTTATAGCATAACATGTCATCCATAATCATTATAGATAGCAACTTTTATCATAGTCAATTGAAACCTTCCAAAATAGTGGAATCATCACTAAATAAAGTCCATGACCTCTCCAAATCCACTTTATATATATAAGATTCAACACCCTCCAAAATAGTGGGATCCATTACCTAGAGTTGACACTCTTACAAACACTTCATCAATATATCTCATATAAGGGCATGCCAATTCATCATAAATTTTCT
>CM022298.1:274505425-274518205 GCA_011799875.1 Thinopyrum elongatum
CTTTTCTCATCACAAACGGGGGGGATATAAAAATATCCTCTTGATCCAAAAACATATCAAGCAGTCCCCAAACGTAAGGGAATTTGTTGAACATATCATTGCATCATTGGAATTATAGCACATGCTATGTGGGTGAAATGATGATATCATGCCAATTTTCAACCTCTTCAGAGTTCATGTGAAGTGCTTTTCAATTTCAGGGTCATTTAGCTCAAAAAAATCAGTAAATACATGAAAAATAACAGATGAAGTCAGAAAGGGTTGAAAATTGATGATGTGGCTTTGAATGCTTCATTTTGAATACACAAAAAGTCTGGAGTTCAAATAAGTTCAAAAAAATGAAATCCCTTTGTAACAGATGAGTTTTCGTCCGAAACCCTGATACTTCGAAAGAGATTGTCCATTTTGTACACAAAGTGCATCCAGTTTTTGCCGTAACCCTCTCAACTTTTATGAAACTCTAATAGCAAAAATAATAAACTAAAAGAATGAACTAGAAAACTTTAATGAAACTCTAATAGAAAAAAGAATGAACTAGAAAACTTTAATGAAACTCTAATAGAAAAAGAATGAACTAGAAAACTTTAATGAAACTCTAATAGCAAAAGGAATCAACTAAAATTTATGCACTAAAATTATCAAAGTATTTTTGTTCAAAACATTAAAGCAAAAAAATTTTCATAAAGAACTTTTTTTGTGTTAAACCTTTAATAGCAAAAGATTTCATAAAGTTTTTTTTGTTAGAAACTAAAATAACAAAAACTGTTTTTTAATATAATGATAAAACACAGTAATATTAAATAGCAGGAAAACAATCACTCCAAAATCTATTTTTATGTAAAGTTAATCACAAACTAGTGATTCCACAAATTTCAAGAATTCACATTTAAACTATTCAAATTGGAAAACTAATGGCACTAACAGCAAGTTTATAATTTTTATTACCTAAAAGCAAAAAGAATCACTGAAAAACAGTTTGTATTTTGTTGTAAGTAGAAACAAAATAAAATAAATAAAGCAAAAAAGAAAACAAAAAAACTAGAAAAAAAAATAAAAAAATGCCACCTACTGGGCCACCACGGCCTGAATACGACTAGAAACCCATCCATGGGCCAAGATTCAGGCCCGCAGAGGCCCAGCAGGCCCACGGCAGAGAGTAGCAGAGAAGGCCCGAAAGCCTGCAGTTGAGAGGAGCTCGAGAGGGTCGGCGCAGCAGCGCTTATAAACCACTCTCGAGCTCTCTCAACTAGCGAGGTGGGACTAAACATCCCACCGCACCGCGCCAGTGCAAGGCCTTTGGTCCCGGTTGGTAGCACCAACCGGGACGAAAGGGGGGCATTGGTCCCGGTTGGTGGAACAAACCGGGACCAATGCCCCCCCTTTGGTCCCGATTCGTGCCACCAACCGGGACCAATGGTGTCTGTTTCCCGCCCTTTGGGCTGCTGAAAAGAGACCTTTGGTCCCGGTTGGTTGCATGAATCGGGACCAAAGGGGGGTATTGGTCCCGGTTTGTGCCACGAACTGGGACCAATGTTTCGTCTATATAAGCAAACACTTAGAAATTTTCTCCAAAATCACTTCTCTTCTCCTGCCCGCCCCTGCCCCGCCGCCGCCGCCGCCCGCCCCCGACGCCGCCGCCCCGACGCCGCCCGCCCCGCCGCCGACGCCGCCACCCCGACGCCCGCCCCGACGCCTCCGCTGTGAGCAGCACGCCCCTGCCCCGCCGCCGCGTTGATTTTTTTTATATATGCTTTATATATATATATTTTTTTTCTTTTTATATGTATGTATGTATGTATGTATTTTTTGTATGCATGTATGTATTTTTTAAACTTTTTATATGTATGGAAAAGAGGAAGAAGGAAGAAGGGAAGAAAAAGGAGAGGAAAAAGGGGAGAAAAAAGAGAAGAAGAGGAAAAAAATAAGAAGAGAAAGAAGGAGAAGAAGAAGAGAAGAAGAGGAGAGGAAGAAGAGGAGAAAAAAAATAAGAAGAGGAAGAAGAAGGAAAAAAAGGAGAAGAAGAAGGAATAGAAGCTCTATTCCTTCTTCTTCTTCTTTTTTTTTCTTCTTCTCCTTTTTTTTTCTTCTTCTTCCTCTTCTTAATTTTTATCGGGAACGAGGGTGTCGAGGATCGCCGAGCAGTCGAGGGTCGGGAACTAGGGTAGAGGGTCGAGGGTCACCGAGGGGTCGAGGGTCGCCGAAGGTTCGAGGGTCGAGGGTCGTCGAGGGGTCGAGGGTCGTGGAACGCCGAGCGGTCGAGGGTCGGGGCGGCGGAAGGTTCGAGGTTGCCTTGCAAGTGTAGACCACCTATTACGTGTTATGATCTGCATACCCAAGGTGACAATAATTGGGATTCTTTCGGTGATTACCGTAGTTTGAGGAGTCATGTATTCACAAGTGCTAATGCTTTGGTCCGGTACTCTATTAAAAGAGGCCTTAATATCCCTTAGTTTCCATTAGGACCTCGCTGCCATGGGAGGGTAGGACAAAGATGTCATGCAAGTTCTTTTCCATAGCACGTATGACTAATATTCGGAATACATGCCTACATTATATTGATGAATTGGAGCTAGTTTCTGTGTCACCCTAGGTTTATACTGTGGCATGATGAATGCCATCCGACATAATTATCCATCATTGATCCATTTGCCTACGAGCTTTTACAATTTGATCTTTGCTACGTACTTTGCCGTTGCCACTGTTACAATTGCTACAAAAATGCTACTGTTACTTTTGCTACGTTACCGTTATCTTCCATACTACTTTGCTACTAAATACTTTGCTGCAGATATTAAGTCTTTAGGTGTGGTTGACTTGACAACTCAGCTGCTAATACTTGAGAATATTCTTTGGCTCCCCTTGTGTCGAATCAATAAATTGGTTGAATACTCTACCCCTCGAAAACTGTTGCGATCCCCTATACTTGTGGGTTATCAGATGCCACACACACTGCTATCTACCTATCCCTAATATAGATATATAACACACAAACTCCTTCTCCCTATCTCTAAGTGTCACTGGACCCCCCCCCACACTTCCCGACACCGAAGGAGTAGGGTGATATACGTTCCAACGTATCTATAATTTATGAAGTATTCATGCCATGTTTACAATAATTTTATATGGTTTTGGTATGATTTGCATGGAACTAACCTGAACTGACGCTGTTTTCAACAGAACTACCGTGGTGTTGTTTTTTTTGTGCAGAAATGAAAGTTCTCCACAATGCTGAAACTTTTGACGATTTTTTTGGAACAAAGAGACCCCCGAAGCTTCGTGGAGGGCAGAAGAGCCACGGAGGGCAACCCCACCACGGCGCGCCAGAGGGGCCTGGCTTGCCCCGGTGGTTGTGCTCACCTCGAGGCCCATCTTCACGTGAAACCGCACCAAAAAATCTATAAATAGAGAAAAACCATCATAAATAACCCAAGATGAGAAGTTCCGCCACCGCAAGCCTCTGTAGCCACGAAAAACCAATCTAGACCCGGTCCGGCACCCTGCCGGAGGGGGAAATCATCACCGGTGGCCATCTTCATCATCCTCGCGGCCACCATGATGAGGAGGGAGTAGTCCACCCTCGGGGCCGAGGGTTTGTACCAGTAGCGATGGTTTAATCTCTCTCTCTCTCGTGTTCTTGAGTTGGCACTATCTTGATGTATACACGAGCTTTGTTAATATAGTTGGATCATATTGGTGTTTTCCCCTCTCTATCTTGTTAGAATTGAGTTTTCCCTGAGATTTCATTCTTATCGGATTGAATACTTTTATGGATTTGAGAACACTTTATGTATGTCTTGCTATGATACCTTGGTGACAATGGGGTATCATATTGATTCACTTGATATGTGTTTTGGCACTCAACTCGTGGATTCCTGAGGTGACATTGGGGTAATCTATGCATAGGGGTTGAATGCACGTTCTCCATCTTTGTTTTCTTCCGGTAGAAATCTTGGGGCACTCTTTGAGTTTCTTTGTGTTGGATTGTGTATTATGAATCTGAAATTGTTTTGATGCATATCATAAATCAACTCACGGATACTCGCAGTGACATTGGAGTATCTAGGTGACATTAGAGTTGGTTGATGTTGTATCATATGGTGTTATTTTAGTACGAACTCTCGTTAGATCGATGCGAAAGAATAGCTTGGTGTTTATTTTAGTACGAACTCTAGGATAGTTGATCGGAAAGAATAGCTTTGAGGTGGTTTCGTACCTAAAAACAATTTCTTCCTATGTTCTCTGCTAGATAGAACTTTGGAGTGATTCTTCATCGACACGTGAGGGATGGTTATATGATCCAATTATATTAGCATTGTTGAGAGATTGCACTAGTGAAAGTACGGACCCTAGGCCTCATTTTCAAGCATTGCAATACCGTTTGTGCTCACTTTTGGCTACTCGTTACCTTGCTGTTTTTTTATTGTTACTCATTACAAAATCAATATCTACTATACATTACTACGCTTGTATCACCATCTCTTCGCCGAACTAGTGCATCTATACAAATTTCTATTGTATTTGGTGTGTGGGACACAAGAGACCTTTTGTTATTTGGTTTGCAGGGTTGTTTGAGAGAGACCATCTTCATCCTACCCCTCCCACGGATTGATAACTTAGGTCATCCACTTGAGGGAAAATTGCTACATCCTACAAACTCTGCGCTTAGGGCCAACACGGTCTACACGAACAAGTTGTGTAGTAGACATCAAGTTCTTTTCTGGCGCCGTTGCCAGGCAGGTGAGTGCATGAAGGTATATCTTAGATCTTGCATTGAATCTTTTAGTTTCTTGTTTTATCACTAGTTTGTTCGTAAATAAGCTACAAAAAATGGAATTGAGGTGGCCTCATATTATTTGTCTTTATCATGTCTTTCTTGAAAATGATGGAAAGAAAAATTATGCTCAATTGATAGAAGAAGAATTAATAAATGTTTGGCATAAATGATGAGCATGATTGCAATGTTGTTAGTATTAATTCTTTGAATATCCATGATGCTAATGATATGCAAAGCCATAAGCTTGGGGATGCTATGTTTGATCAAGATGATATTTTTAGTCCCCCAAGTTTTGATGAGAAAATTTATTATGATGATTGCATGCCTCCTATTTATGATGATTATATTGATGAAAGGGGTTTGTAAGAGTGTCAACTCTAGTAATGATGATCCCACTATTTTGGAGGTGTTGAATCTTATTATAATGATAAAAGTGGATTTGGAGAGGTCATGACTTTATTTAGTGATGAATCCACTATTTTGGAAAGGTTTCAATTGACTATGATAAAAAGTTGCTATCTATGATGATTATGGTGATGACATGTATGCTATAAAGAATAATGATACCATGAACTTGTCATCATGATTTTAATTTCCAATCACATGATAGTTATTTTGTTGAGTTTGCTCCACTACTATTCATGAGAATAAATTTGCTTATGTGGAGAGTAATAAAATTTCTATGCTTATGTATCATGAAAAGAATGCTTTATGTGATAGTTATATTGTTGAATTAATTCATGATGCTACTGAAAATTATTAGAAAGGGGAACATATGCTTTTACATATTGCAATAATATCAAGTTTCCTCTCTATGTGTTGAAAATCTTGAAGTTTTGCTTGTTTTGCCTTCCTATCCTAGTTGATTCTTGTTCCCATAAGTTGTTTGCTCACAAAATCCCTATTCATAGGAAGTGGGTTGTAATTAATGTGCTAGTCTATGCTTCATGATGCTCTCTTTGTTTCAATTCTTATCTTTTATGTGAGCATCATTGAAATCATCATGCCTAGCTAAAGGCATCAAGAAAAGCGCTTGTGGAGACAACCCAACATTTACCCATACTGTTTTTGTGTGTTCACATGATTAGTCTACTGTGGTAATCATGTTTTAATAGCTTTTATTTCAATAAAGTGCCAAGTAAAGCCTTGGGATAGTGTAGATGAGAGTTGACTTGATTCTGTGCAAAACAGAAACTTTGTGCCCAGTAAAAGAATTGTTTAAATTCACCGGAGCATCGAAAACCTCTGAATTTTTTACAGTTGATGGGTATAATTTTTTCTACGTTGTACTAATTTTTCAGAATTTTGGAGTTACAGAAGTATGATCTTAATTCAGATCTTACATACTATTCTGTTTTTGACAGATTTTGTTTGCAATGCATAGTTTGCTTGTTTTATGGTTTCCATGGCTTATATTGCTTAATATAAATTGTGGAAATTGTATAGTATATGTAGGCATTGTGTGATAAAAAATATGAATCTTATCTTGACAGTACCAAAGTGAATGATTTGTCTTTATCATACTAACTCATCTCACGAAGTTCCGTTAAGTTTTGTGTGATTGAAGTTTTCAAGTTTTGGGTGAGATATCGATATGAGGAGAATAAGGAGTGACAAGACCCTAAGCTTGGGGATGCCCAAGGCACCCCAAGTTAATATTCAAGGAATATCCAGACAAATAAGCGTGGGGATGCCCCGGAAGGCATCCCTCTTTCGTCTTCAACATTATCGGTAACCTCACTTGGGACCATATTTTTATTCATCACAGATATGTGTTTTGCTTGGAGCATAATTTTATTTTGTTTTGATTTGCATGCTGTTATTTAGAATAATGTTTTGTATCTTTTATTTCAATAAAAATTCAAGTATAGCCTTTGCCATGCTTATTTTGCAAGTCTATATGTGGCTGTTTGAAAACAGAAAGTTGCACGCTAGTGCGTGAATTCTGAAAAAGTCAGAATGAGATAAAAAAGGTTGATTTTTTGCAAATAAGATAGATAAATTTTCTACAAGTGGTAATTTTCATAATTTTTGGAGTTAATAAAGTATTAATATTCTTGCTTCCTTAACAGACTATCCTGTTTTGGCAGATTGCTGTTATGTTTGCATTGTTGCATATGTTTGCTTGTTAATGATTCTATTTGAGGATAGGAGTATTAAATATGCAGAGGCATTTAGATGAAATGTTAAATAATAATTTTAGTAATTTGCTACAGTAGATAATGATAAGGTTATTGCATTGATTTATACTAACTTATCTCACGAGTTCTTGTTGAGTTTTGTGTGGATGAAGTTTTTTGAGATTTAAGAAAACCGTGATATAAGGATTAGGAGACATAAAAGCTCAATCTTGGGGATGTCCCAAGGCATCCCAAGATAATATTTGAAGAAGTCTCAATCATCTAAGCTTGGGGATGCCCCGGTAGGCACCCCACCTTTCTTCATCAACAATTTACCGGTTAGTATCGGTTGAGCCTAAGTTTTTGCTTCTTCACATGAGTTGTGCTATTCTTGGAATGTCATTTTTTTGTTTTGCTTGCTATTTTAATAAGATACTTAGATCTGAAAGTTTTTAAATAAAAGAGTCCTCAAATAGCTACACATTTACATGACTACTCGTTTGATCTTCACTTATATCTTTTTGGAGTAGTTTGTCCAACACTCTCATGCTTCACTTATATTATTTTGAGAGTTGATACTAGTGATGACAATTTGCACAAGCTTTGAATTGGTCCCAAAGTGATGGATATTCAAGAAGGATATAATAAAAACATTCATGTAGATCATTGGATATGATAAGTTTGATTCCTTGCAATTGTTTTGAGATAGGAGATAGTAATATGTGAGTCATGTTGTGAGTAATTGTGCTTTGGTAAGAATATTGGTGTTAAGGTTTGTGATTCCTATGCAGCACGAAAGTCAATAGTTATGCAATGAAATTACATCCTACTTGTGGTGCATTATTCGGTGTTAGTTATGCTCAATGCTCATTTATGTGAATTTTTGTTTCTTGGTTGGTTGCTTCTCAATCTATTTGCTAGCCTCCTTTGTACTAAGTGGGAATACTACTAGTGCATCCAAAATCCTTAAACCCAGTTTTGCCACATGAGTCCACCATACCTACTATATGCCAGTATTTCGTGCCGTTCTAAGTAAATTTGTATGTGCTATCTCTAATTTTGAAAATGAATTTCCTTTTTGTGTGCTCGTACCGCTCATGAAGCGGCAGGGGTGGCCAATA
This sequence comes from Thinopyrum elongatum, assembly GCA_011799875.1. NCBI lineage: Eukaryota > Viridiplantae > Streptophyta > Magnoliopsida > Poales > Poaceae > Thinopyrum > Thinopyrum elongatum. The sequence continues at coordinate 274,513,441 of CM022298.1, forward strand.
TTTTTCCATGCTAGATGTGTTATTCTCAAGATGAGTGTTTATTCACTTGTCATTGCACGAGAGTACGGCGGTAATAGAGATGCCCAGTCCCGAAATGAAGAGAAATTTACTTTATGTTGTCAAATAATAAATTCCTTGCACTAGTAGAAAAAAGGCCCATTTTTCCGGTTCCAGAGGCCCATTTGTCCGGTTTCTGGAACCGGGACTAAAGGGTCGGGACTAAACCCAACACCTTTAGTCCCGTTCGCTTACGAACTGGGACAGATGTGGCTCCACGTGGCCACTGCAGGCGAGCCAGGCAGGAGGGCCTTTAGTCCTGGTTGGTAACACCAACCGGACCAAAGAGATCCACGCGTCAGCAGCTCAGGAGCGGGGTTTTTGTTTTTTTGTTTTGAAAGGGGTGGGGGTGGGTGAGGCGTGTAAGATGCAACAGGCCGGAGAGACACTACCATAGACAGATTTGAGCGTTCCACCAACCGACCATAGTTCAACCACCGCTCACGCACTCACGGACTGTTGTTTTGTGAAGGTCCGATTGTAGGGTAATTCGTGTCATTATTGACGGCAGCTTAGGAGAGTTCCTTCTATCGCCTCGGTCGAAGTGGGCTGACCGTACATCGTTCCATAAGAACTCGCCCTGCACAGTAGATTAAGCCCAAACATGTGAAAAAGCCCAGCTACCACAAGGATGGCGTCGAGAACATATACCAGCAGTCCAGTAATCATGGTCGACCTCGCAACGCTCGCACGGATGATTGTCGAAAAAAAGCCAACACGTTTCGCATATCAGTGATATCCGAGCGCAAGCACCACGTTAATGATAGCATATATGGGGGGGGAGAGGGAGTGCGGTGCTTACAGTACGCCGAAGCACTGAATGTCAGTTCAGGTGATGCCTCGGCTGGATGAGCGTGTCAGAAGAATCCAAGCTGAGGGTGCTTAGGCTATCGGGTGGTAGGGTTACCCAGGGGGGGGGGGCATCCCGCGAAGGTCAAGGAGCGGAGGGAGGTGGAGGGTTTTTTTTTTTGGTTCATATATGTGTTAGCTAGCTAATAGAGAGAAGTTTCCTCTCTTATCTCCGTGCTGGTCGACGTACGTTACTAACGTATAGAGAGGACTGAACAGCTAGATAGTAAGCAAATGAAGGAAACCTTAAGTACACAAGATCATCATGAACATCTACGGAGAAGTGATCGACTCTCCTTCTCCGAGAGATTGGTGAACAACAGTTTTGTATATCTATCCGACGCTACTAGTACAATATACAATATAAGATCATCTTACAATCCCTAACATCTGATGTCAAGTTTCACATGGTATTCTCCGGCTGGATGATGGGTCGAAGAAAGAACCCGCCAATTCCTCTGAATGCTTTATGCGATCTTGTGGTAGGAGTTCATCCCGCATTGCCAAATCTAATTTGAAGAAGGGGGTCAATACAATATATGAATGAAACTCAACACAAATGATGGTAATAAAATAAAATTGTGAATATTATTGCTACATACTTCATATGTTTTCAGAGTAGCCCGCTTAGATGTCGTCGCGTTGTGATGTACTCGCAAACGTAGTTCCACAAAAATTATTCCCGCCTTCCTGCCACAACCACTTTTACGAGAAATAGAGTCAATCAAACTGATAATCAAGCATTATAAATGGTATTGATGAAACTAACGAGATCAATGGGAGATGCGCGGAACTAGCTAGTAGTACTTACTTCGGGTGTGTAAATCGCAGCTCCCCCGGCATCCCGGAGCTTCTGCGTGTGAACACTTTCCAAACCCTGCGGACAAAGAAAATAATACTTGTTATGTAGAAATGAACAAAGTTGGGTGCGATAATGATCGATTGAACTTACTTCTGGAGCATTTTAGTCATGGCCGCATACTCCTTGGGATCTTTTCGTCTTGACTCTAAGACGGTTACTAGTCCCTGCTCAAGCTTAATCTCTAGGAGAATAAAGTGGAAGATGCGCACGCATGCATAACTCATCAATTACATTACTATCCTCGAGTTAATAAGGAAACCGAATATGCAGAAGACAGTAACACTCACTTGAAGTTGTAAGGAAAGAGTATTTATCTTTGTTTTGATTTTTAAGCAACGATTGTAGCAAGTTGGCCTCAGTTTCTTTCGCATTTATTTAACCGTCCATTCATCTATGAGATTTGTGTTAATGAACCCAATATCATAGATTTGTGCATTTTGCATTCGACGATCTTCAATCTGCATAATATAGTGAGGTTAATATATATACATGCAATGAAAGAGACTGAGCCTATATATAGAGACTTAATTAAGAAGAAGTATAGTACTTACAGACAGTAGCAAGTGATGATATTTTATCGAGGTCCTTTTGATTGAAAAACTGGAAGAACTCCTCAAATGGAACAGAAAACAGATCAATTCCAACGAGGCTGCTCCTCTTAACTCTCAGCGTCAAAATATCCTTCCCAGACTGCAGGTGTCCATGTACCACTTATGGAATCTTCGCATCATCGTTGTTAGAGGAGGATCACCAGGTCTGACGAGAGGCTTCCCGTACCGGTATTTTGTGTCGTCCACCTCCATTGTATCAAAATGGCATCGTCGGGCAGGTAATCACCAGGATTGGTACGGGCAGCATCCCCGGCAGATTTGCGACGATATCGCTAGACACCTTGAGCGGGGGGCACGATTGGTTGCCTGTTCGACGAGTGGGGAATTTTGTTCCCACTTCTTCGTTCTTGTAACCTTTTGTCACTTGAAGTAGTTCCGACCGGCGCTCCTTCCACTGCCTTTTAGAGCGCGGACATGGTTGTCATTCGGCGGAGGCAGTGGTGGTCGCTTAGGTTCTTCAAAGTGCGCTCAATTTCACCTGATCCATCTTCTCCTCGGAGGTGGATTTTTCTTTGACAAAAAATTCCTTCACTTGGGCTTGACAGAATCTACGCGTTTCCTCCCGGTCATCTCGTATGGTAACTTCTCTAGAGGCTTGAGAGGATGACCGAATATGTATTGCCTCCGCCCTCTGGCTGTGTACTGCTAGACGCCGGAGCAGCGGAGCGGCTGCGGCTGTCTTCCTTCGTTGCTTACGAGGCGGAGAAGGAGGCGGAGTGCTACGACGCGCCGGAGCGGGGGCGGCTGTCTTCCGCTGTTGTTGACGAGGCGGAGAAGGAGGCGGGCTGCTCGGACGCGCCGGCGCAGCGGAGAAGGATGCGGAGTGCCGCCAGCGCCGGAGTAGCCGGAGAAGGAGGCGGACTGCCCTGATCACTCGCCGGAGGAGGAGGAGGCGCAGTGGCCCTGACTCGCGGAGGAGGAGGAGGAGGCGTCCGTTCGGAAGGGTGATGAGCTCCTTCCGCATAGACATGGAGTCTTCAGAGCAAGACCCAGCTGAGTCTCCCCTTCACCGGTAGGGTGGTCAAGCTCGAGCTCCTCAAATCCCTCCGTTATTTCATCGACCATCACAACAGCATGCCTTGTGGGAATCGGAAGGCAGTGAAAAGTTGCGAGGGTGAGGAGGTGCAACAGAGCTGACAGCCGCCTTGACTTTGAGGTGCTGCATTGCGTCAAAGGTGGCAATCTTGAGCTCCGTGATAGCATCCACGGGGTAGCTGGGAGCCGTTAAGTCAGACTGCTGAAGGGTTTGGGTCGGACCGCCTTCTCATGAATGTCCGACGTCCGGACCGACAAGGGATTTACAAAATGACGCCATTCTGGATGTGCAGAAAAGGGTCCATATTTTTCCTGATCTCATCTACTTTCTATATGACACGTTGTCTAGTGTCAAGAATTCAAGAAAACCATGACTTCATCATTAGCTGGAAATGACAGGCGGTATAATGGTACAAAGCTCTTCAAAGTTTGTTTGGAACGGAGTTCCGATAGAATAATTCGCTTTTTGGTACAAAGTTCAGCAAGAGCCTTCCGATATCGCTATTTGGAAGGCCTTTGCTGAAATTCGTACCAAAAGGCGAATTATTCTATCAGGAACTCCGTTCCAAAACAACTTTGAAGAGCTTCGTAGCATCATACGCCTGTTACTTCTGGCAATGATGAAGCCATGGATTTTTCAATACTTGACAGACAACGTGACATATAGAAGAATATTATAATAGATGAGATCAGAAAAAATTTGGATCAACTTGTGCACATCCATAATGGGGGCATTCTTGATAAATCTGGACCTCGACCCCTGGACGACCCTCGACCCATCGACCCCTCGGTGACCTCGACCCTCTACCCTAGTTCATGACCCTCGACCGCTCGGCGATCCACGACCCTCTACCCTAGTTCACGACCCTCGACGCTCGGCGATCCACGACCTCTACCAGTTCCCGACCCTCGACCCCCCCATGTCACGTTTGTCTAGGGTCAAAGGATTCAACAAAACCATGCCCTTCATCATTAGGCGAAAGTAACAGGCAACCTCGAACCTTCCGCCGCCCCGACCCTCGACTGCTCGGCGTTCCTCGACCCTCGACCCCTCGACGACCCTCGAACCTTCGGCGACCCTCGACCCCTCGGTGACCGTCGACCCTCTACCCTAGTTCCCGACCCTCGACCGCTCGGCGATCCTCGACACCTTCGTTTCCAATAAAATTTAAGAAGAGGAAGAAGAAGAAAAAACAAAAGAGGAGAAGAAGAAAAAAAAGGAGAAGAAGAAGGAATAGAGGAGAAGAAGAAAAAATAGATTAATATTTTTAATCTATTTTTCTTCTTCTCCTCTATTCCTAAAAATAGATTAATATTTTTAATCTATTTTTTCTTCTTCTCCTCTATTCCT